>JAHHUM010000198.1:0-88429 GCA_036173005.1 Crenichthys baileyi
ATTTACAATGAACATGAGGGATGACGGTTTTGATGTGGAAGTGGATTAGAAACCCATTGGAGTGAAAATGGTATTTTTTGGTACAACATGGTCATGGGGAAATCCAGACACACTTGCAGCAGTAAGAGGTGAAGGGGATTTGGAACGTATAGAGGACACAGCGTTAAAGCTAAAGTAGAAAAAATAGGAAAAAGGATCGGGGTTACACATCTCACCCCCAAGAAAGAAGACAACTTTTGGTAGGAAACATAAATATTTCTAGATTAGGACTCACAAATGACAAACAGTGAATGTGCAGTTGGTACATAGACTACAATTATCAGATTACAGTAAAAAATCAGGAAAAAGGAAAATGTGGGTTAACAAGTTGAAAAAACAATCTGTGGATGGACTGTGGAATTGGATGTGATAGCGCTTAGAATAGAGAAAACATATGAGTTCAGGCTAGAGGAAGCTACGAATGGTGGAATAGTAAAGTCAATTAGGTTTTGGAAAATGTTCCAGACAAAGAAAGTATATTAATTTGAAAATTTTGGGTTATTCACTGTTCGCAATTTACTAGTAAAACTCCCACGATTCAGACAGATATAGACGAACAAAATGACATAATTCTGCCTCAGGTGCATTACCCAAAAACTTCATTGCACCCACTACAATAGTAAGCACAATAGCAAACCCTATAAACAATACAAAAATTATGCCCTCAGTGACTGAGGCCAAGGGGGGATGCACTTTGGCAAAGGGCCATCCAGAACACATGGTACAGTTGGTCATGGTATACAGCTAGAGAATTGACGGAAAACGATTGTTTAATTTGTACTGTTACTCCTGGAGCAACTCCAATTGTCATTCCAGAGAAGTATACATCTAAAGAGTGTGCACTAGAAACAACAGAGGTGCAGAGATGGGGAGTTTATCCCCAGTGCAGACGTTGGTGTCCTTCTTTAAGTTACCAATTGGGGTATAAGTTGCAGACTGCTGTATGGCTCACGCAATTCCCCCCCAATATTTAGACAAGTGAAAAGGTTACAAATTTTAAGCACTGTGTGCGAAAATTTAAACTCAGTACCACACAAAGAAGTCCTCCCTTTAAATTACGAGGTAGACTATGACGCAGAATACGGTTTTTGCAAAAATGGTAAAAGGGGTTGATGTAGACAAACTCGGAAAATGTAATTTGACTTGGGTGTTATCTTTTGTTTTAAACACACAAATAGGACACCCAAAAATTCGTTAAAAATCCAATATGGTATCAGAACCCAGACTTTTTTTAAAAGGATTGTGAAAACTTACCATGTCCATTCCCAAGATTATTTTTTTTTAGGAACCAAACACACCCGGTGGCAGATAGCTATTGGATGGTGTGGGAAAGAATGTTAGCGAATACCTTTACCCTTCGGTGGGTGGCGTCTTTGTGCACTAGTTTTTAGAAGAAACTACCTAAAACCTTTTAGTGTATTAAAGGAGTAAAAAGCATGATTGGAATAGATGAAAAATAAAACGAGAATTTTGCAGAAGTTTTAGGTGATTATGGATTAAATGATGAGTATATTTGAATCTTATAGGCCAACCACAAGGAAATTCCTGATGAATTCAAAGCGCAACATGAAGTCACAGCAGGATTTGAATCAATTTTACCTTGGATCACAGTTAAAAAAATGTTGAGTGGATAAACTATGTTTATTATAATCAACAAAGAATTATTAATTTACGGTTGAAGGCTTTATTGGCTTTAGGTGACCAATTGCATTAAACATGTAGAATGGCATTGCAAAATAGGCAAGCTTTAGATTGGATTTTAGCAGATAAGGGGGGTGTTTGTCACATGTTTGGGAATCAATGTTGCACATATATCCCCATGAACACAGCCCCGAAAGGTACCTTCAATGCCATAATACTTAGACTCCGTAAATTAAAAGAAGAAATGAAGGAGAATGCGGGCAAGGACAGCTGGTCGTGGAAGAGTCTGGAGGAAATATTTGGCAACTGGGGAGCCTTAGCAGTAAAGACAGGATTAACCTTGCTAACTGTATTAGTTGTGATATTCCTGCTCGTGTGTTGCGTGTTTGCCTATCATCAGAAAGTGGATCTTGGGAACTGTGTACCGCTGGATGACTAAAGATGGGAAACATCCGAAGGTCTAATACGTATAGCAGCCTGGATCTGATGGACTCATAGTTTTTTCCTTTTTTATTTTCCTATTATTTTTTCCTTTTTCTTCTTTTTTTAACATTATTTACACATTATATACGTCCAATACCTAACAGGAGGACATGTAAAATGTTGCAGACCATATACTGATTTATGCAAAATTCTGCAAGAACGAAAGATATTACCATCATGTTTTTCATATTGGAAGTTATTACTACCCTGATGTATTTTGTTTTTCAATTATCCATATGTGCTTGGGGACTTTGATGGACATATGATGAACGTGGCCCAGAAAATCCAGTGGGACTGGCCCGTGTTCACAGAGACTCTGATAAGATGGACATTGGGGGAAGAAGTTTTCAAGCATCCAAAAAAGGTGATGTCCATTTATCCATAACAAAGTCTTATAAGCAATTTTTTGTCCAAAAGCATATTATGTGTGACGTCAACATTATGTGTTTTTCATGTTTAAGTAGGGGTTGAACTGCCATTTCTGTTTTAACAGTTTTCTCCTGGTTATGTATCTTAGGTAGGTAAGCATTCTGTATTTTTCTTTTTTGAGGTTCTTCATTGGTAAGGTAAGGTGTATTCATGAAGAATAGGCCTTGTTTGTTTGTTTTACTTTGGCCCCTGGGGTTCACCCTGAAGTTATGATAATCATTTTAGCTTTATGTAAACATGTTATAACTGTTTGACAAGAGTCAATAGTATTGTGAGGGATATATGTGGAAGAAGATGATAATGGAGAAAAATCACTATAAGGACGTGGTTTGGCAAAATACTGGTCAGTGTTTTCTGTATGTCCAGGAAGACATCGGGAAGCTGCCATCCAAAGAGACTCTTGTGGTTCGGGGACCCCTGTTACATTGTGCGTGGACTCAGAGACATATGAACAGTGCTTGGGGACCTTGAATCAGGACTAATGTGATATCAGAACAATAAAGTTGCAAAAGACTGACCTAAGAGATGTGGAATTGCTCGGAGCACGGAGTCCACATGCGGACTCAGCCAAGGACTTAATGGATGTGTTGACATGTTATTCTATGTTATCCTATGTTATAATATCAATGTTATATGAAAAGTTAGAGTTGCTGTAGGAATGTTCTGAAGTCATGCTGAATCCATTTATACCTGCAAGTTGTGATATTCAGCTCTAGAGGTTTTTGACACGACTAATGTTCTCCTTTATAAAGGTCTTGTAAATAGGAATGACAAAGCAGGAACCTGATTGGCATTAAGGGTCCCTAAAATAGATGGTAATGACACATTTTAGATTTAAACAGAGATCCTCCTCGTTCAGATTGGCCGAGAATGCGATTTCTCTATGGCCTCCAGACGTTTTTCCCCGCCTTTTAGGACGGGTGGGTTTTTCGACTGGTGTGCCTTAAGCCGACCTGAAGGTCCCCTTCATCGACACTTAGCTTGTGAAGTTGACTGACATGGATGTTTTCCATGGGAGAGTTGATGAGGTGTGTGCGCATAGGGACACCAAATAGGATCTTACCTAATTAGTTGAACCCAAAATTTCAGACCTAAACAAGAACACTCATTTACATTTGCCTATTAATTTTATACACAAAGTAACTTCACAATTGTATTCACTCATAAACAGCACTTATACTCACAGGATATTTACAATATGAATATAAAATCTCTCTCAGCTGTTAATTAGATTGAAAACCTAATTAAAGGGGGGGATATATGTGGAAGCATAAAGCTCTGTTTCTACTAGATCAAAAAGTGTTATTGTCTTTACCATAATAAAGTGAACTCTGTGATAAGTGCACTCTGAGAGACATGCAAGCCTTCTCGTAATAGATTGCACCAAGGGAAAAGTTCTTGGCTCGAGAAACGATTAATGGGTTTGTTTTTGCAGTCCAACTGGGAAAGTTTTGATATTCTGACTCTGCCAGGTCAGTTTGACCTGAGAGTCCCCCCCCCCTGCATCCCCAGATAAGTCATGAGAATGTTATTATGAACTGTCACATGGCCCAATGTGATGTTTTCCCAGATGTTTGGCTGAATGTCAATTCCCGTAAAGTAGGAGAAGAGAGAATGTCGTGGGGTGCCAAGATATGTTACGTAACAGACCCCAACACACACCACTGCTCTTGATCTGTATAAAAACCCTGGTCGAGACTGAACGCGGGGGGCGACTTTTGAAATTCCTGTGAAGACGTTTTTGTGCGCTTTTGAATAAAGTCCCCACCGTGGGTGCTGATTTAGAGGAGAGCTGAGTTCTGGTTTGATTATTTTAGCTCAGTAAAAGACCGCATGCTCCTAAAGTTTCAAGCTCCCCTACATCCGCAGCCTATTAGGTTAGCCTATTATCTCCTTATGACCCTTCGCTCTTTTTCACCTTATTTCAAATCTCTTCTCTCGAGTTCTTTCCTCCTCACCTTCTAAGGCTTTCTTAGACTGAGACAATTTACTTCTCCTAATTCATTCCATCTAAGAGATTTAGCCTTTTCAGACCTCAAGTTCTATTTCAAACTTTACCTCAAACAAACCAAAGGTCCATGTTTCATTTCCAGTGTTTGCCTCGATAGCCCGTTTTGTCCTTTCCAAGCCATGTTCACTTTTGCTCTCCAACGTCACAAAATCAGCTCAACCGGCATGCCCCTTCCTCGCTCCAGAAGGAGTTTCCACAATCGCCTCCTGGTTCCTCAAATTTCTAAGGCAAACTTTGTTCAGTGTAACCTTCCCTCTAGTCAGTTCTCAGGTCACTCATTTAGAATCGGGGCAGCCGCTTCAGCAGCTACCCAAGGAGTTTCCACAGCTTCCCTACAACAACTCGGCCGCTGGTCGACTTCAGAATTGTCCGTCCAAACTTCCATTCTGTGCTATCTGCTCAATGATCTATCAGCTCTTAGGTAATAGCTTCTGCATTAACAGGTGGTGGTTGGCCTTTTCAGTTTAAACTTATCCTTGCTATGTGAGACCATTTTATCAAACCTGATATTCTCCCCTCATTTTCTTCAAGGTCCCCATCCTCCAACATCAGCTGATGTTATCTGTTATGTCTCCCACGTTTCTTCTCATCCCTCTCTACGCCTTGTCAGGAACACGCCTCATCCTTCTCTACGCTTTGTCAGGCACACGCCACACCTTCTCTAAGCCTTGTCAGGCACAGTCCAGCCCTCTCACGCATTGTCATGGTTAACTTGCTATCTCTTGAGCCTCAGATCATCCCTTCTCTACGCCCTGTCAGTCAGACCAACTTCATTCATACTAACTCCCATGCTGTTTCTATTTCAGCCTCGGCCATCTTTGGGGGTAAGACATCTCTATTTGTAACCCTAGATGTCCATTCAAGCTCATGTCATTATCGGCATCCATCACTGGACAAAAAGCCCTAGTATACGGAGAGAGATCCCACAATAGGCAAGTATCTGATACATATCCAACATGTTTCCAGGGGTATACGGAAAGATCAAATCTGTAACAGATCCTATCATAGGAAACCCTCCGTATACATATCCCTAGCAAATCCTAGTAGGATATTCTCTGGATACACATCTGTGATAGATCCTAGTATTGGATTTCTTCCAAATACAAATTTATAACAGATCTGGTTTAGGGGATCTTCTGCATACACATCTATCACAGAGCCTAGTTTAGGATATTTTCTGGATATACATCTGTGATTGGTCCTAGTATTGAATACATACAGCAAATTTTTTTTCTGGCTGTTTTCCATAAAACAACTTCTGTCCTACTCCGAAATACTCAACATTTAATCATTTTCAGGAATTTTAATATCAAGTATTGTGTTCATAAAACAGTCTCACTTTAACATAAGTCTCACAATAAGCATTTTGTTTAAAACACTTAACAATAGTGTTACTCAAGTACATGTAACTGAGTAAATGTAACTAATTTACTACCCACCACAGTTTAAATGTCTTTTCCTAAATGCAATGTTTTCGATTCTAGTACTTTGTATCAGCCACTAGAGGGCTCTGTACTGGATGCTGGAGGTGTTTTTGTCTGTGTGTGGGAAAATCCAGCATGCATGTTTCCAAAGTTCCTCTATCATTGAGCAACTAATGGTTTCAAACTAGCATGTGTAGAAGATCGCCATCAGTCACTTTACATCTCTAACTTATGTAAGAATAAACAGATTATTTATGAACCTGTGATGCTACAAAGTTAAAAAGTTTTGCTGACGCTTTGAAAGACACTGTCCCAGCATGGGACTGGTGGGGGTTATGCCCTGTCTTTTCCCAGTTATGTTCTGTCTTTTTTTTATGTGTTTTAATTTTTATTTCTGTTTCTATAATTTAATGTTTTTACACACCAGAACACAAATTCATGGTGTGTGAAAACTTACTCGGCAATAAAAACCCATTTGGATTCTGAATTTGCTTATTTGTCAGAGATGCTGAATAACAATGAGAAAATAACTTGAAATAGCTAGACAACTTCCCACTCGTAAGCTTTATTGCGACTTTGAACATATGGCTTGTTACATATTTGTCAGGGAAACAGCAAATCCTATTCCAAAAATCCTTAAAAAATGTGGGGAAATTAAAAACCGTCAAGTCTGAAATTTGTCATTTGTCAGTAATGTTTTAGCCTAAACATCCTTGTCCCTAAATGCATCTCAGTGAGGACACTGGAACAACAATGCTTACAGTTTCCTCCCTACTTCTTGAAAACCTAACCATAGTCTTGGTAAAGCCACAACGGCCAATGATTTTTTTTTTCAGTGGGAGGTATGTGGCATAGGAAAATGGTTCTAAACCTAATTCCCAAACAGAACAAGAATCACTTTGGCTATAATAAAGTCTATCACCGTGCTGTTTGAACCATTTAACCTCAGCCACAGTATGCTCAGTTTTAACAGTCTTACCATCTCATTTCAAAAAGACAATGACCTTAACCATTCTGGAAATTAAGCCTGGTCGCGCTTCCGCTTTCGGATCAATACCAGGTTCTCCAGTTTTCTCGTAATTTTTAAGCCATCTTCGAAATACACATGACCTTGCATCGACTCTGTAGTCTCTAGTTGATAGTAATTCCCCTGCTAGTGTGCATCTGTCGAACATGATGGCAGTGAAAGACAATCTGTGTACATGTTCATTTTTGTATAATGTCTTAAATGTTAAAAGGAGCGCATCACTTTCTTCAATAGAGACATGCCTTCGATATAAAGGTGGAAACAGAGTCTCCAGTGTATCATCAAATGTGAAGTCATGTTGAATGTCATCACTGTCTGACAGAATTTTAAGCCTATTTAACTGGTCCATATTTAGTATGTAGCTGGATGTTGATGCTTTCTTTTTGGAGAATGGAAAATGTTCTTCAAGCTGTGTTGGTGCACATTTATGTTTCTGGGATACCTGCCAATCTAGCAGCCATTTGCGCATCATAATGACTTCTACATTTCAGTTGTTTGTATGGTAGTCACCTAAAATCCCATTGGACCTTTCAAAAGAACTGCACCAAAATGAATGAACAGGGCCATAGTCCATGTCACACGATTTTAGATGTAAATGAAGGTGAAGGTTCATGGTACACCAGTCTCTTCCATATTTTTGCTCGAAAATGCACCAAAATGAATGAACAGGGCCATAGTCCATGTCACACGATTTTAGATGTAAATGAAGGTGAAGGTTCATGGTATACCAGTCTCTTCCATATTTTTGCTCGAAAATGCACCAAAATGAATGAACAGGGCCATAGTCCATGTCACAGGATTTTAGATGTAAATGAAGGTGAAGGTTCATGGTACACCAGTCTCTTCCATATTTTTGCTCGAAAGCATTACAGAAAATTTTGAGACATCTATGTGCATCATCCAGCTGACTTCTTGATACAATACGGGAATAAAGTATCCTTGCAGCAGAGACAAAAAACTTCCAGATATTATAATCTGCTTCATGCAGAACACCTTAAAGAACATACAAAGAATAGATGCATATCCAAATCTTCCACAGGGCTGCCGTAAATCCTTCAAACGCTGACTCAATATTTCCAGGAATTCCAGGATCAAGGTCACTTGGTACTTTTAGGGAATCTACTCTTGACTGTAAAATCAGGAAGGACTGGCTATTTAGTAAACCCTTTTCTTTCCATACTTGCATTACTTTTTTGGCTGTACCCTCCAAGATGTTTTGCATGGGATCAATATAATGCATTTGAACAGGGTCAAAAGAAGGCAAGTCATGAAGTGCACTATACCTGGCCCCATAAATTCCTTCTAACCTTACTCGATCTGCCTTTGATTTAGCTCTTTCTGCTTTCCTGGCGTACATGGTATGGTTTTCTTTTGACCCAGGGAGCCACTGATCACACAAAAAACCTGAGTAATCAATTTTGTTATCAATGGTTCTTGGGAATTCTTTTAAACATTTAGAACATTCCATTTTTGCCATGTGGCCTAGAAACCCTCCGGGCTTACGAGACGCTGGAATATCACTTGACAGACACATTAGAGCTGCTCTATATTGTTGCTTTCCCAAAGCAGAAGAGTCCAACAAGTAAACCCCCTTACACAGGTCGTAAAGGTCATGGACAAGAGGTCCCAAGTAGGGATTAATATGCCCTTTAGGCTCACGAGGGCCAGGAATGAGTTCTGCAATGATGATATTCTCCTGTTTAAATCTTTCCTCACGAGGCAGATTCATTACAACGAGGTACATAACAACTACGGAATGTTTAACCTTATCATAGGGCTGAAACCATTCTACATTAAGCATTAGACCAAGATTACGTGCTTCTGAGAGGAATGGTTTGCCATCATAATATTGAAAGTCTTTCCAAATCTTGCCATCATACACTTCCGCATAAACATTGTCACTAATTGCTTGATCTCTCCACTTTTCACAGGCTTCATTAAAACCTTGTCTACGTACGAAGTCCTGCAAACTCTTTGTAACACTTCTGCAGCAAAAGCTACGTTTAGGATATGAGTACATTAAACCTTTTTTCCTAATGACTGTTTTCAAAAGCAACGTTCCACATTCCTTACAATGATGCTTTTGTGCATGTTTTTGGAAATTAACATGACTACATCTTGCTGATTTTTTTCTAATGCCTACTCTACCGTTTACTATTACTGTTGCCTCCTCTAGTGTATATACATTGTTACAAACAGGGCATGCCACAAAGTAGATGAAGTCATCTCTTTCGAGTGAAAGTATTTTTCTAACCATATACATGGTTGAAGGATTTTTTTTCAGCCAAACACTTTAAAATAAAGTCTGAAAACACTACAAACCAAAAAAAGAAATGACCTAACCAGATCTAACAGTGCAATGTAAGCGTTATTTGAAACTGTAAACTGTGACTTTCACAAAGTAAGTTAAAGGATGAAATATGTAAACCAAGGATACTGAACTCTATCATCAACTGATAGAGTTAGGAAGCTGATAAAAACAGACAAGTGTAAAATAAGACACAAGGTGAACCAAGTAAGTTTTACTTGCAAGGGTGAGACAGTCCTCCCAGAACAGCAACTTCCTTCTCACAAAGGGAGAAATCCTTGCACCAGCCTTTTATTTACAACACACATTCCTACAGGCAAAAAGCGAGAATTGGTTCAGCCAATTCTTACAGAGATTTCAACCTAAAAGTGTAGTCATTCCCATATATGGTATAAGCTTGTCATGTCCAGGGAGTGATCCACTCCAGACCACATTCCTTAACCTTCCACAAACACTTTTTCACACTAAAAAAGCAATCATAGGAATCATCTTAACCATAGTAGACCTTCAGACATAAACATGATTTAAACTTAGCGATGATAACTTATATACATTTTTCCAACAATTCCCTTCTGTTAATTATTGATTAGTTTAATATCACATCCATGTATACACTTCCAAAAAGCTTAATGCATATACTTCATTAAACATTAAACTATTGTTAAGTTTAGTGACTCCTCCTCCATAATGTCATCATAGTCCTGGTCCTCGTCCAGAAGCCGGTAATCCTGGGACAACATTGTATCAACAATTCTTCCAACCATCCCTAATATCATTGCTCTGATACAGGGAACAACGCACAAAGTAAAAAGGCAAACAACAATAACATAGCGATGACAGGGGTCATGATTTTTATAAACAGTTGCCACCACGGTCCTGAAGTAAGTGTAGAATATAAACTATCTATGTGTGTAACTGGAATGTGCAGATGGAGGAGAGGGGAGTCAAGCTTAGGGAGTGAAGCATAGAAAGTGCAAAGTCATAAAATTGGTGAAGGGAAAGGGGATTACCGGATGGGGGTGAAAAATGTAGATAAGATGATTTTGTTAGAAGAAAAAAAACCAGAAGCACTCCTTTTTTGGACCTAAGGGAACGTTTTTTAACATGAGTGACATGATATATGTATTTAAAACACCCCCTTTGGGACTGGAAAAAAACGAGCTGGAAGCAGGAGAAAGAGGATAGTTGGGCTTGCCGGTCCATCTCCTTAGTTTTTTTTCCACTTTTTGAAACCTGAACCCCCAAATCAACGGACCGGGGAAGCAGAGAGGGTTTCAATTTTAAGCCACAAAAAAAAAGTTCCCCCGGCCCGGGATGGACATCCTGCTGCATACCCCCTTTTTAATTTTCATTTAATTGTGGGTATAGCATCGCTCACTTTTTTGTCCATCTTCGCCATTGGTCCCCCAATCAGGGGATGTAGGTGCAGCGGGTTTCCTGTTCAGGAAAGCGAAAACCCCCCCCCAACCGAAGGCGATAAAACAGTTTCCAACACCATCCTGTTCCCCCTCCCAAAACCAAGGGTTTTCGAAGAGCCATGACTTCTGTGGAGACGGCTTCGACGAATTTGGGGGGCTCGTCCGAGGATTTGGAAGGACAGGGGGAAAAAAATTGGGATCACTGACGCGGACCAACAGACATCAGACACAGGCTAGCCAAAAAACTACAGAAAAGGAAAAGCAGAACCTGTTTAAAATCAAACTCTGCTTTTGGATTTTCGATAGGCTAAATTAATATTGTGTCCGATGTCTTAGTAAGTTTGAAGTCTGCCAAAAACTTAAAAAAAAGAGTGTCCATAAATGTTGACTAGGATTTAAACGGTGAATAGGATGTTTTTTTAAAGAGAATTACAAGATTTAGGGGTGATATTGTGTGGAAAATATAGTAGTTTTCCCGGAACGTGGCGGTTCAGAGTAGTCTTCGACAGGGGGGACTACTGTTTTTTAAGCGGGGTTAGAGGCCCGGGGGAAAGTGAGAAAACCTCAAATTCTACAGAAAAGTTAATACACTGAGACCAGGCAAAACAACTTGGGTTTTAATGCCTTTGTTTTACGTGATTTTCTGCCTCAGAAAAACCGGGATTACAGACGTAAAAAAAGCACAAGCACATAGTCTGAGAATGAGTCCTGTGAAGTGAAAAACTGTGAGTGGAGAAAAAATCCACAAGACCAGGTTTTTAAAAAAATGAATGAACTGGGGAGCTGAATACAGGAATTCAGCAAGACCAGGCTTTTTGGAAAAAAAAACCTCATGAGCTGTGCCGGCAGAGGAAATAATCAGTGTTACAAAACTTATTAGGCGGGGGAGTGAAAACTTGTGTGTGACTGGAAGAGCAGCTTGGGCAGAGGGGCTCTCATAGCAGGTGACTGAATGCAGCTTTCTATCAAAAACCCCAGAACGGTGATAACCAAAAAAACCAGACTGCTGATTGCTGCTTTTAAAATGAGTAACGGAAAGATTTCTCTGTGAAAATTACAGACGTCTGCATAAACACAGAAGGAATTAAAGCGGTGGAGATAACACCGTAAGATAAAGAATGAGCTGTGAAGTTGGAGATAAATAACCAAAAACAGACTTGCTAGAATTAAAAAGGAAAAAACCCGAACACAAACACACCAGCAAAAATCAGACAAGATTTATATTTTTAAGTGCATGAGCTGTGAGCCGCCCCACAAAAACCCTCGGCAACAACAGACTAATTTAAAAACACGAGTGAATAAAAGCGGTTGTTTTGTGCGTGGGAAAGGAACCCAAAAGTAGCGGCAGCTCCCATTGGGGGTTAAAAAAAACGGTTTGAAAAGCCGGGGGAAACTGGATAAGTGTTCAATCTGGTGATAATAAGGACGGGTCACTGAAAACAGGTTTCCGGGGGGGTGGATGCGTTCTGGTGTCTTGAGGGTCGATTAGAAAAAACCTTAAATTGGGGGCCGGGAAAATCGGGACATAGTGTGCCAATACATCCCGGTTTTGGCCAGAACTGAATGAGTGAGGTGACTGAGATAACCCCTTTTAAAATAATTTTAAAAAATTTAAAAGGATAGTATTTGTCAAAAAAGGGAAGGTGAATTTAATGGAAAATTAGTCCAAAAAACAGAATGATTCATGGAAGACCATAAAAAATCAGCTCCTAATAATGAAAGCTGCTATTAAGAAATCACACGAATACAGAGAGGAGCAGAAGTTGGTTTAAAACGGATGGATTCTAAAAAAAATGCAGAACTGTCAAAAGATTGGAAAAAGCAAGACAAAATAAAGAAATTTTTGGCAAGTGGTTTTTGGGTTGAAGGTGAAGCGCCCCCAAACAGGACAAAACTTGGGGACAAAAAGTGTGGGAAACTGCAGATTTTTGGGGCAGAGGAAAATGGAAAGGGACTTCGAGAAAAAGAAAGAAAAAGAAAAAATTTTTGGTCACAGATGGGTTTGCTGTGGCAAAGTAGTGACCATGCGAAGGGCCGGGAAAAAGCAGACAGATTAAAAGATAGCAGTACAGTTAAAATGCCCCCATCATATGAAATTCTCGCAAATCAGCCCACTTATCACACACCATGGTCCCCACTTCTCCTCCTACTGGCTTATACCCCACGTTGCAAGTTAGGGGGACAATGTGAGCGTGTGTGATTTTCCCCGCCAATACATGCTCAGCCTCCTCCTGGACCCATCACCGCCCCCTTTTCCCCCCCCCCTTAGCCCCCCCCTCTCTCTGCTCCTTTTTCCACGGGGGGGTCTGTATTATCATTTCTTTTTCAAAAAGCTCCACTAATTTCCCATTTTTGGCCGAGTATTACGGGACAAATTGCAGCCAGCCTCTGGCCCAAAAAAGTTTTCCACCCCGCATTTTCCCCATTTATCTATTGATATGGAATTTTGGTCAACCTCTGAAACCGATGTAATTGAGGGCTCATTTTAATATGTCAGTGTCAGGGGAAATGGATAAAAGAAAAAAACCACTGACTGCAGTTAAACTTATTATGACACTGCTATGCAGGCACCACCTATTACAGTAACTAATCTTTACCCAACTGAAAATGGGGAAGCTATGTTATCTCCCTCAACCCCCAAGGTCACCAGTACTTGAGGCTAATCCCCCCTTGCTGGACATGGCCATAACATGAGACCCCGAACCCAGCCCAAAACCTTCTTATATGGGTCCACTGTTCCAACAAAAATTTTGGGGGGAACAGATACAAGCCTTTTCCCCACTGGGAGACATAGAGTTTTTGGGGTACAACAACACCCACCAATGGGTACCCCTTTTACTTTTTATTCCACTCTCAAGGCATGGGCTCTTAGATAAATGTATCCAGTAACCAGAGGACGTACCATTCCAAAATTTGAGTGGAACGCAAACACGAATCCTAGAGAATATTTAGATCAGTGCAAATCCTTTGGGGAAAAACACAGACAGGAAAACTAATCCAGACAGAGCTGGTCCCCAAAGGGACTGGTTTTCCGGATGCTGTCTTTAAGAGGGTTACCGTTGCAGGTTAAAACTAAATATGGAGGATAATCCCGACCCCCCTGGATCAGGGGACGGAGTATGTGATCGCCATCTGATGCATCATTTATCTAAACTCAAAGAGGCAAAAAAAAATGAGGAAAAGTAAAATTAAAAAACTTTTTACAAACTCAGCTCCTGAAAATGGACAATTAGCAGAAGCTAAATAGAAGGTTGGGGGGAAAAAAAAAAAGGGGGGTTTAAAAAACTCCTAAAATTTTTATGAAGAAGGTGCAGTGTCTCAGCCCCCTCAGGCTCCTCCTTTTTCCCGGGGAAAGAAAAAATAGCAGGACAGGGGCATCAGGCCCCGGTCCCATATCAGGGACAAGCTGGTCGTTTTGGGGGGAGGGCGGGGCAAGGGGGAAAAGGGGGATTCCAGAGAGGACCACAGAGGAGACTGGGTAATGCTGATGTGTGTTTTTACTGCAATGAGCCTGGACATTGGGGCCCCGAGATTTGGCCCCATAAAAAATGGCCCCACCCGGAGGGTTTTGGGTGTTTTTGGCCCCCGCCATGGCTCCTCCGGGGTCCGTCCATACAGGGGCAGAGGTGGCCCAGCACGTGGTGCAACAGACCACAACCCAATTACCGGGCCCTGGGAGGGCCCCCTAGTCTCTGGCACTGAGCACCCTGAAGGCCCCAAAACCGAACCCCCCAGAAGACAGCGGGACTCCCGGACCCCCTGCTGTCTGTGACTGTGTCCGGGGAAAAATAGCCTTCCTTTTCTGGTGGACACTGGGGCCACATGTTCAACCATCAAACAGGCTCCTCCAAAAACACACTCTCCACCAGGACTACAACTGTCATGGGGTTCTCAGGGGCAAAAGCAGGTCCTGCCATATACCAAGCCTTTAAAGACTGAAATTGGGGGACAGACACTGAATCACAGTTATCTAGTCTCCACTGACACAAAACCCGTAAAAAATTTTTGGGTTTTAAGACATGTTTTAAAAAAACTGGGAGCAACCATTTTAATGCGGGACTGATGGACTGCAAAAAGTTCACCTGCCCAATGGCATCCAGTATTTTTTGTGGCAATAAAACTTCTGTTTCACATGGACAATACCTCCTCCAGCCACTGCAGGACTCACTGGCTGACATATATTGGGTTTGCTGCAACCTGAAAACCGCCCGCACAGAGGCATTCTCTCGGCTTTCCATCTGTAAAAATCCTGGGTCTCCACTCTGGCGCCCTATGTACCTCCTCCCGACCCCCCGCATGTCACCTTGTTTTATGATAGAAAAAATTGTGAAAGTTACCAGGAAAGCTTTGCTGAACGAGTTAGAGGGTACGCACTGGGACATTGTCACCACAGACATTTATGTAGCACCAAGGGGAAAAGTGGTGGCCCGGGTTCACTTGACTGAAGAGCAGGAAGTGTGTTTAGGATGTGGTTCTGATGGCGTGCCCCTGTTTTTCCCCTTTTGGCTCACCCCAGGTCATTAAGCACGTGAACTTGGAGGTGTGTTAAAAAGCTCCCTGAACCTACAGGATTGGCAGCCTTTGGCAACCCCTGACCTTTTTTATTCGCCCTCAGGGAACACTTATCGCATATTCAACCCACTCCACGGATGTGGGGAAAACTGGAGCATGTTCAGTTAGACAGACCCCATGGTAGGGGAAAAAAACAGACCATTCCCGGGCAGCTGCTATTGGGAAAAAAAACCTTCCACCCTCTGGGCCGAGGGGCCCACAGATGTAGCCTGATTCAATGTTTTTCCCCCCATTACCTTTAGTTGACCACCGACCAACCCAATATGGAAGCCCCAAAAACCCTCACAAAACCAGCAGCAAAAACTAGGCTTAAAGATACAGTGGAAGGCCTCTGGAAACTCAGGTGTTTTAGAGTCCGCACATTCTTCTTCATGAACACACCCATTCTGCCATTTGGAAAAAAAAAAGGGACGGGTAAATGGCGCATGGCACATGATTTAAGGGGCCATAAATTTCAGCTTTTGGGCCACCCTTACCGTTTTCCCGGGGCCCCCTCCCCTATGTTTTTCTTTTGACGAATCTTAACCCTGACCATTGCTGGTTTACCTGCATTGATCTAGCCAACGCATTTTTTTGCCTTCCTTTGCTAAGGGGAAAGCAGGGCATTTTTGCATTTACCAAAAAATCTATAGGTTTTAAAATCCACTCGTTTTTGCCCAGGGAAATTCGCGCTTTCTCCAGGAAACTTCAATCAGGTTTTAAAAGACTCTCTCCAAGATTGCCTTTTTAACCCCCAAACACCACTCTGATTCAGGGAGTGGATGACATTCCTCCTCGCAACACCCCCTGGGGCTGAATGCCTAGAGGCCACAGCAATTTGTCCTGTCACATTTGGCTAAAAAAGGTTAGCAAAAGCCCCAAACCCAAATCTGCAGACGCCAGGTTGACTTTCCCGGGAGAGTTGTTTCCCACCTGGCACGGGGGGGGTTCCCCAGCTCACCAATCTGCAGTTTTTTTCCCCCCCAAAAAAGCTTTCCTGCTTAAGGACTTTTTGTCTTTCCTAGGACTCACAGGGTATAAGCCGATCTTTTTTTGGGCCCCGGCTACACCGGCCTCACTGCACCCCCTTAGAGATCTTGTCAAAAAACAGGGCATGATAAACCTCACTGCCCCGCTTGAATGGACCAAGAAGCTAAGAAGGGGTTCATTAACCCTTAAAAAACCAGCCTCTTTCCCAAGCTGCAAAATTTTACACCCAGATTACACTTCTGCCATTTCAGCTGGATGGTTTTTTGTAACAGAACACACAGCTGTTCCAGAAAAAAGGGGAATAAGAACAGTGCTTATGTACATAAAGTGTAAATGCGGAAAAACATGGAACAAAGACATCATGAGTGCACCCGACATGCAGCAGAGATGGCTAAAATAAACCCAAAAAACAGCGCACGTAGTGAAGGGACACCCTCTTAATAAAATTTGGGCTCACATGGTGTGGTGGCCCTTTGTGAACTCTCAGGCTTTTCACACTCTCACCACTGAGACAACAGAGGCTGAGTAAGGTGCTGGAGGCCCCAAACATCCAAAACCCACAGAAGGAATAAACATGGCAGATAAATAAATACCGGTACACCACATGTCTGCGCAGAAAAAGTGGAGTTTAATGAAAAAAATTAGACCAGATCTACAAAAATTAAAATCCCTAAAAAGGGGCCCCAAAAACCTGTACACAGACAGGGGCTGCTTCAGACATGACACAGAAGGACTTTAAAGGGACATACGCGGTGGTGAAGCCCACAGGGAAAATTTTTATCACAGTACAGGCAGAGGAACTGACAGATGCACAATCAGCGCAGAGAGCAGAGGTTTTTGCAGTAAAAGCTGCTCTGGAATTAGGAGCAAGGACAGAAGGTTAAAATTTACACAGATTCTGCAGGAGCAGTACATGTAGAAACTTAAAAGTGGCTGAGGGAACAGGATTTAGAACTGCAGGACAGAAAACCAATTAAACATGAACAGGAAATGAGAAAAGTTGGCTGAAGCTTTGTTGCTCCTCAAAAAGGTAGCCGTCATTAAATGCAAGAGGACATGACAGCAGTAACACCAGAGTAGCACAAGGTAATCAGGCAGCTGACCAGGCTGCTAAACAGTGTGCAGGATATCAGCTCAGGGGCACTAATGCTGTGTTCAGAAGCAGGGTGGGCCCCCAGAACCCCACCCTGGAAGAAGTAATGAAATTACAAAAGGGGGCCTCTCCTGAGGAAAAAATCAGTTTTTGGAGGCCCCGAGGGGGCTCAGAGGATCAGAATGGTCTCTGGAGAAGCTCAGATGGACGTCCCATTTTTGGGCCCCCCAGGTCCCCTTTCCAAAGTAGCCCTAGAAGAAGCACACGGAGTAGGACATGTGGGAAAAAAAAATCAAAATTTTTAAAAATCTTGAACACTGATGGCACCCTTTTTTTTTAAACCAATGGCAGTGCATTGGATTAATTCTTGTGAGTGTGCAGGCAGTTCAATGTTAGACCAAACCTTTAAGCCAGCAACCGTGAAAGTTCCCAGTAGAACCCAATAGCAGGAAAATTTAAATTTAAATTTATTCGTTTTTTATTTAAGCGCCAATTCACAACACATGTTGTCTCAAGGCACTTCACAAAAGTCAGGTACATACATTCCAATTAATCTTAATCATTGAACAGTGCAGCCAGATTCTGTTTTTTTATTTTCAAATTGGATAAAGTTTTTCCTATCTAAGGAAAGGGAAAACCCAGCAGATTGCATCCGTCAGTGACTTGCAGCATTCACTCCCCCCGGAGAAACATGTAGAGACAGTGGACTGTCACTGGCGTTGACTTTGCAGCAATCCCTCATTTCGACATGCATGTAGCCCACAGTGGAGGGAAAAACTCCCCTTTTTAACAGGGGGAAACCTCCAGCAGAACCAAGGCTCAGTGGGGAGCGGGCCATCTGCCACAACCGACTGGGGTTTTGAGAGAACAGAGCAGAGACACAAAGAAACAAAGAAGCACTGATCCAGGAGTACTTTTTTGGGAAGGAAAATAAATGTTAAATGGATGTAGCTCTTTAGTCGTTTCACCTAAAAGAAGGAAAAATAAAACTCTGAGCCAGTTTTCAAGTTTAGAGTCTGAAGAGAGCACAGAGAGTTAGTCACAGTAGAAAGGGCCTCAGTACTTTTTGTCCTTTTAAGAGAGAAAGGGTTTTTAAACATTGAAAGACAGGGCCATTGGGGATCATCGGTTAGAGGGGAGCATTATTAAAAAATTGGGTTTTTTGAAAATTAATTAAAAGACATGACTTAGAGAGTAAATGGATTCAGATATCGTTTGGGGTGTGTGGGTGCATTTACTGGATGGCGGGGCATGGGCCCAAAAAAAGGAAGACAGACAAATCTGTGGTGAAGTTTTTTGATAAATCATTATATCCCTAGACATGGTTTTCTAGCTAAAAAAAGGTCTGACAATGGAACACAATTTAAAAAAAAAGGAATCAAGGGGAAGTGGAAAAATGTCTGGGATGTCTCATTTGGCACCTGTGTACCATCCACAGTCACAGGGGAAGGTTGAAAGAATGAATCAAACCCTTTAAAAAAACCAAATTGGCTAAAATCTGTGCACAGACCAAAATGAATTGGGGTTACTGCTTTTCCATTAGCTCTGATGTCTATACGAAGTTCTGTAAATCAGAAAACATGGTTTGACCCCACATGAGCTGCAAACAGGGAGGCCATTTCCCGGGCCCCACAAACAAAAGTTTTCCGTTTCTCACTGAGTGTGAACAATCTATGTGTTCATCGTGAATTATTACAGATCTCTCCAATCTTGTTACAGCTTTCTCCAAACAGATCCCAGCAGAACCAGAGACCAGGGTCGGAACCACCACATCGGAAGCTGAGTGGGTCCTCCTGAAAGTCATCAAAAGAAAGTGGTCAGAGCCAAGGTGGACCGGTCCATTTCAGGTCACAGAGAGGACAACCCATGCAATCAGGCTGAAGGGCAAAGGCGCTACTTGGTATCACTGGAGTCAGTGTGCAGGAGCAGAACCACCCCAACGATCCCTTTCTCAGGTCCAGGAGGATCTGAGCGAAAAAACAGGAAAAGACAATCTCACTTCTCTCACCCAAGAAGGGGCAGAATAATCCCCGGGTGAGAGAAATTAGCCCAGGGTCAGTCTGCCCTGAGAGCTGAAGACAGAAGAAAAACAGCAGAAGAAGAGGCGGACGTGATTGAGTTTCCCTCTCACTAAAAGTGGATGACAGGCATATTTGGACGCTGGAAGGGTTTGATAATGTCTTTGATGATTTCTATTGCAGTATTTGTTGCTATAATGGTGACCTGTGGATGTTGTGTGCCATGCATTCGTTCTCTGATGGTGCGCCTCACCACCTCCGCAATTGAGCAGAGGGATCCAAAGATAACAATGCCACTGTTGCAAATTGACTATGACCAGGATGAGGACTCAGAGTGTGAATTCATGGACGTAGACTAAGATGGATGAATGTTTTCTTAATGATTTTCTCGTTTTACAGGTGGTACAGTAATGTTTTTGCTTATTTCTACTTATTTTTTGAAGGACATTTTAGATTGTGAACTCTTTTTGAGAGTTCAAAAGGGGGATTGTAGAATATAAACTATCTATGTGTGTAACTGGAATGTGCAGATGGAGGAGAGGGGAGTCAAGCTTAGGGAGTGAAGCATAGAAAGTGCAAAGTCATAAATTGGTGAAGGACAGGGAATTACCGGAGGGGGGTGAAGAAGGTAAGATAAGATGAGTTTGTTAGAAGAAAATAACCAGAAGCACTCCTTGTTTGGACCTAAGGAACTGTTATGTTATACATGAGTGACATGATATATGTATATGTTGAACACACCCTTGAGACTGAATAAAACTAGCTGGAAGCAGGAGAAAGAGGAGAGTTGGGCTTGCAGGTGTTTGGCTGGGGTTCATCTCTCCCTCTGCAGAGGCGAAAATAAGCTGATTCTACTTTGAGTTTATTTCACTCTTTTGAAACCTGTACCCAAATCAACGGACCCGGGGAAGCAGAAACGGCTTCGATATAAGCCACGAAAAAAGCTTCCTCGGCCGGGATGGACATCCTGCTGCATACCCCTTTTAATTCATTTAATTGGCGTATAGCATCACTCACTTTGTGTCCATCTTCGCCGTTGGTCTCATCAGGGATGTAGGTGCAGCGGGTCCCATTCAGGAGAGCGCAAACTCCCCCAACCGAAGCGATCAACAGGTCCAACACCATCCTGTTCTGCAACACCACGGGTCGAAGAGCCATGACTTCTGTGGACAGTCCTGTAAGGGCTTTTGTGGTTGCATTAACAAACAGTCCCAGTCGATAATCTATAGTTTCTAATCTAAGCATGTTCTTTCCTACTCCCAGCCATGGGAATAAATTTAGCAAAAACGTATTTTCTGTTGATCTATGCTTGAATTCCTCAGGAACATCTGATCCCCACACCATGTAATGTGGCTTCACACGGATGACTTCCCTCTTACTCCTATTTAGGGAAGGTTGAACTGAAATGACATAAGTGTGATCAGTGACATAAACAGGTGCACAAACACCACTCCAACTTGGAGGGAACTGCAAATAAATGGCAGTTCCACACATCCAGTGAAATCCATCTATTGCATGAGTGCCCTTTAGATCATGGACCTTTCCCCCTCGTCTAGCTTGGTGGAAAGGAAAAATAATACTAAGTCTTGTTACACATGCACATTGGAATAGTCCCCACTGGGATGAAACCGGTGCCTACGACACAGTTAGAAAAATGGGAACCTGCAAGAAGCTAAATAAAGTTGGACACAGGGGTTGTAACATTAAACTGTTTAAACTCTGTAACATCACAGTTGTAAAATGTTACATTCATTACCACACGGAAACTGGTATTGACACCAGAAACGCTATTTCTGATAAAACACTTATCTCTTGGCGCTGGTACTGGTCTAGCTGTCAACCTGGGCTGGCTGGAAGAGATAGAAAGTTCAGTGCATACATAACAACCAGAAATGTTCCTGGACTTGATAACAATTTTTGCATATTGGTACAAGCTGTTAGTCTCATACAAGTAATTTATATCTTGTATAAACAATCCATGGAAATCTTTTATCCATCTCTTTAATTTCTGAAGATCATGAGATTGTGGACATTTCTAGTATATTATTAACACAATCAGGGCACACATGATAAACAAAACTAAATGTTTCAACATCTTTCCTTTAGATTTACCTGTTAGTCTCTCTCTCACCCCTAAGGGCTAGCAAGGATCGTTGGTTTCTTCACTGACGTTGAGACGAAGCCTCCACTAGATGGCGACAACCCCTTTGTAGTCAGACTTATATCACTCCCTAGCCTGTGGGTGGAAAGACTGACAGGCTCACCAGTATGCTTTGTGTATCCAAGTAGCCCTCTCTTGGATTTTCACAGCAGAACCTGTAGGGCTTCAGAAACATCATTTGGCAGATTATTAACATTTTGCATGTCTCTAGACTGTAATATCTGCCTCATGTAGTCTGCTAACGTAGCATCTTGTTGTGGATCTTTTAGGACTTTTTGTAGATCAGGGATATAATAAGGTCTGCCATGTATTATTTCAAAAGGTGTTAGTCAGCCCTGAGCTGATGGGGTTATCCTAATATTAAGTTTTACTATATATAAACATTCAACCCAATTTCTTTTGGTTTCTTCCATTGTCTTCCTAAGCTTACTTTAAACTGTGCCATTTGTTCCCTCTATCAACCCTGCACTCTGAGGGTGGTAGCTACAATGTGTTTTCAGGTCAATCTTAAAACAAGTTCTTGTATGACTTTGTTAACAAAATGTGTTCCACTATCACTATTAATCCTTCTTGGAATTCCAAATGAACATAGCCCATTTTGCCACCATTATAGCATCTGGTCCTTCACAAGGAAAGATTTCCTTGAGGGTTATGTTTCAGACATATCAAACAAGATGCACAAAATTTTTTTTTAGTAAGTATTAAATCCATATGTAGTAAATTGTTTGTTCACTAGGCCAATCATTCCCCCTGTTAAGACATGGCCCTGCCCATGGCTCACATTTGCAGCCCAGTGGAACATTGATTTAGGTAATATAGGCTTTTCTTCAGGGCATCTAATAATCCATTCACATTTACACTCAGCTAATTTAGCTGGTAACAGCACAGCATATAACAATTTCAATAATAACAGCATTTTTCCATTGTACTGCCCATTATACTTTTTATTTTATTTCTTTCCATACATAATATGTGCCGTCCAAGATGTTAATAAAACCTGTGTCCTCATAGATAGGGTTTAATAAAATTAAATTGGATCTTTCCTGCAAATGTTTCTGTTTGGCCATGGTAAATTTGCTCTCTTTTAATCATCTGGTTCCATAACTATTTTTGTGGAATTCATCAGCAAGATTATAACAGCTCTGAATAATCTATTCTAATTCAATTCAATTCAATTCAGTTCAGTTCAGTTTATTTATATAGCGCCAATTCAGAACACATGTCGTCTCAAGGCACTTCACAAAAGTCAGGTACATACATTCCAATTAATCCTAATCATTTAAAAGTGCAGTCAGATTCAGTTATTTATTCAAATTGGATAAAAAGTTTTTCTGTCTAAGGAAACCCTGCAGATTGCATCCAGTCAGTGACTTGCAGCATTCACTCCTCCTGGATGAGCATGTAGAGACAGTGGACAGTCACTGGCGTTAACTTTGCGGCAATCCCTCATACTGAGCATGCAGGTAACGACAGTGGAGAGGAAAGACTCCCTTTTAACAGGAAGAAACCTCCAACAGAACCAGGCTCAGTGTGAGCGGCCATCTGCCACGACCGACTGGGGGTTTGAGAGAACAGAGCAGAGACACAAAAAGAACATAGAAGCACCGTTCCAGGAGTACTTTCTATGGGAAGCAAAGTACATGTTAGTGGATGTAGCTCCTTTAGTCGTTTCACCTAGAAATAAAGAACTGATAAACTCTGAGCCAGTTTTCAAGGTTAGATTCTGAAAGAGAGCACATATAATTAGTTACAGTAGAAGCTCAGTCAATCGCCATGTCTAGGAGAGAGAAAGGGTTAAACACTAAAAGACAGTTCCATGTGGATCATCGGTAGAGGGTGAGCATTAAGTTGTTGCCAGCAGAAGCTCGGACGATGCCCCTCTCCAGAAAGGTGTCACAGGTAGACACAGAGTCATGCCAGGTGTAACTTCTAGGAAGAGAAAAGAGAGAGAACAAAGTTAAAAGCTGAAATAACAGCAAATAACGCAAAATTGGAGAGTAGTGTGAGAATGTAGGGAAGAGGGTGAAAGTGTTCATTCTGTCCTCCAGCAGCCTAAGCCTATAGCAGCATAACTACAGAGATAGATCAGGATAACTTAAGCCACTCTAACTATAAGCTTTATCAAAAAATAAAGTTTTAAGCCTAGCCTTAAAAGTAGACAAGGTGTCTGCTTAATGGACAAAAATTGGGAGCTGGTTCCACAGGAGAGGAGCCTGATAACTAAAAGATCTGCCTCCCATTCTACTTCTAGAGACTCTAGGAACCACACCAGTAAACCTGCATTCTAAGAACAAAGTGCTCTGTTAGGAACGTATGGAACAATCAGATCTCTGATGTATGATGGAGCTAGATCATTAAGGGCTTTATATGTGAGAAGGAGAATTTTAAATTCTATTCTGGATTTAACAGGGAGCCAATGAAGGGAAGCTAAAGTAGGGGAAATATGATCTCTTTTTAATTTTCATCAGAACTTTTGCTGCTGCATTCTGAATCCGCTGAAGGCTTACTCGTACTCGTTGTCTTCCGCTTTATCCGGGACCGGGTCGCGGGGGCAGCAGACTCAGCAGAGACACCCAGAGGTCCCTCTCCCCAGACACCTCCTCCAGCTCCTCCGGGGGGAGCCCAAGGCGTTTCCAGGCCAGCCGAGAGACATAGTCCCTCTAGCGTGTCCTGGGCCGTCCCCTGGGCCTCCTCCCGGTGGGACGTGCCTGGAACACCTCCCGAGGAAGGCGTCCAGGAGGCATCCAGTATAGATCCCCGAGCCACCTCAACTAGCTCCTCTCGATGTGGAGGAGCAGCGGCTCACTCCCGAATGGCCCAGGTCCTCACCCTATCTCTAAGGGAGTGCCCGGCCACCCTACGGACAAGCTCATTTCAGCCGCTTGTATCCGGGATCTCGTTCTTTCGGTCATGACCCAAAGTTCATCGCCATAGGTGAGGGTAGGAACGTAGACCGACCGGTAAATCGAGAGCTTCGCTTTTCGGCTCAGCTCTCTCTTCACCACAACGGACCGGCACAGTGCCCTCATTACTGCGGCAGCCACACCGATCCGTCTGTCGATCTCCCGCTCCATTCTTCCCTCACTCGTGAACAAGACCCCGAGATACTTGAACTCCTCCACTTGAGGCAGGAACTCCCCTTCAACCTGAAGAGGACAAGCCACCCTTATCCTGTCGAGTACCATGGCCTCTGACTTGGAGGAGCTGATCTTCATCCCAGCCGCTTCACACTCGGCTGCGAACCGCCCCAGCGCATGCTGTAGGTCTTGGCTAGAGGGGGCCAGCAGGACCACGTCATCTGCAAAAAGAAGAGACGAAATCCACTGGTCCCCAAACCAGACACCCTCCGGGCCTTGGCTGCGTCTAGAAATCCTGTCCATAAAAATTATGAACAGGACCGGTGATAAAGGGCAGCCCTGCCGGAGTCCAACATGCACCGGGAACAGGTCCGACTTAGTGCCGGCCATGCGAACCAAACTCCTGATCCGCTCGTACAGGGACCGGATGGCCCATAATAAAGGGCCCCCGATTCCATACTCCTGGAGCACCCCCCACAAGGCATCACAAGGGACACAGTCGAATGCTTTCTCCAGGTCCACAAAACACATGTGAACCTGTTGGGCAAACTCCCATGAACCCTCGAGTACCCTGTAGAGGGTATAGAGCTGGTCCAGTGTTCCACGGCCGGGACGAAAACCACATTGCTCCTCTTGAAGCCGAGGTTCGACTATTGGCCGGACTCTCCTCTCCAATACCCTGGCGTAGGCCTTACCAGGGAGGCTGAGGAGTGTGATCCCCCTGTAGTTGGAACACTACAGGGGGACCACCACCCCGGTCTGCCAGTCCAGAGGCACTGTCCCCGACCGCCACGCAATGTTGAAGAGCCGTGTCAACCATGACAGCCCCACAACATCCAGAGATTTGAGGTACACAGGGCGGATCTCATCCACCCCCGAAGCCTTGACACCGCAGAGCTTTTTAACCACCCCGGTGACTTCAGCCTGGGTGATGAAAGAGTCCAACCCCGAGTCCCCACCCTCTGTTTCCACCAGGGAATGCGTGATGGCAGGATTGAGGAGATCCTCGAAGTACTCCTTCCACCACCCAATAATGTCCCCAGTCGAGGTCAGCAGCCTCCCACCCCCACTATAAACAGTGTTGGCGAACCACTGCTTCTCCCTCCTTAGGTGCCTGAGGACCATAAAGTAAAAACGTTTAAGGCAAACAGGCTTACAAACAATATTAAATTTCCGATCTCTGCGCAAGCAATTAGCCTCAGCTTTATCCGACATCAAAAGGTGTTTTTTCTAAAACCTCACACAAATAATTACAGTGATTAAACTTGGCTAAACTTTCACCCATTTTAGACTTACAGATAGGAGGAAAAATGCTGTTAACTCTCTATAAAAAGAATACACCAACCACAGCCTTCTAACCAGATTGAAAATAATGTCCTATATTTAAGACTTGACTTTTTACTTGACTTTTAGTAGAAGCATTAAATGATACATTTGATTTAACTGATGGCATGATAAACGATTGTAAAGACGTATTTATGCGTAAATAGGTTTATTGTGGCAGGCTTAAGTACAAATTCATCTTTCAACTTGCACCACTTGATGGTGCCATAGGGTAACGAAATGCCACTGCTAGACAGAATACCTTTTCCTTTTCTAAAGAGAATGATTCCCTTTCCCTGATTTCACTACCCAAGATTGTGATTTTTTGTTCTTGTTATAGTGTTGTACTGGGACGGCAGTATGATTAAATTGTTTATTTTAAGGCGTTGCAGGTCACAATACTCAAGTAGTTAATGATTTTTCTGGACAGATTAATGAAGAGTCGTCACACAGTATATTTCCTGATGATGTGTGCAATAACCCTAAACATATCATTTTCTCCTAAGTGAAGAATGACTGCATGACTGGGAAGAGTGGGTTTGAGCAGGGTGTGAGAGGAATGAATGAAGGCCTAAGGTAGGAATGATATATTGATGAGGGCCACCCGAGTGAAAGGTGCATGATTCAATTGGTATTTTTTGGTTTCTGTGAGCTCATTATTTGTTTTGGTTTTTGATCCATAGTTGTGTTAGGACAACTAATGAACGTTTTGGAGTGCAAGTTTTGTTTTTTCTCTAATGTCAGTGATGGCTATATGTGTTCAGATGCTCGAAAGTTGAAACAATTATCCGGATCTAAGGTGGGAACAAAACCAAATAGAACCTGTCATTTTGCCATAGGTTTCTGATTGAATAATTGAATAATTAAGATTTGAAAAGTTGTTTGTCCAAAAAACTAGACACCTTCATGGAAAACAATGTGAATATTTGTTCTGAGGATGATTTCAAAAACTATTATGGAAATTAACAGGTTGGACATATCTAGCATTGACTAGTGGTTATCGGTCAATAAATTATCAATTGATTGGGCCAAAAAAAAAGATTCCGGTTAATCGTGAGCGGATGATTCTATTAGATTATCAATTTATGACAGTTGACACTTTCACCAGGTGGGTTTAGAGAGTTGAAAGCAAAATCAAACAACAATTGGCTAAAGTTTGTGCTGATACGAACAAGACATGGCTGGAGGCGCTGCCTTGGTGATGTTTTCTATGAGATCATCAGCCACTGAGCGCATGGGTTTAACACAACATGAGCTCCTGACAGGAAGAACTGTGCACCAAGTCTGGATTCACAGAGAGATGCATTAATATTTTGCGTTCAACAGTTGTAATCTGCTGTGAAGTTTTTGTCTCATAACACACAGAAGGCACCAAACAAACAACCAAGGGGAGAGATTCTGGAACAGACTGCAACTGGGGAGTAGATATACAGAAAGGTGTTCCACAGATCTTAGAAGGACCCCAGATGGATTGGACATTTTACACGGGTAAGTTCCACCACATACAGCGTGAATGTTTAGTTAGATGAAGGACAAACTAAGGGAGAGCCATCCTCTAAAAGGAACCTCAGAGGAATCAGAAAGCACCTGGGGGAGTACATGCGATTGGGTTCAGTTGGATATATTTGGACTTAGGAGCTTGGTGACTTCAGAAGAAGCAATGTGATAAAGGAGTAAATAATACAATTTTAATTGTTGAGTTTAAAGGAATGTGTGCCAGTAAACGTGAAAGAAGGTCTGCTTTGGAACCTGGTGGTACAAAAATCAAAGAGGGAAGAAGGATTTCTAATGTGTGATTAGCTAACAGACAAATGTATGTTTCTGTGTGTCAGGAAAACTTGTGGAACAATTTGTATGAAGGGTTGAAAGAGTGCTCAACGTTTACTTTTTCTTAGATATTGATTGCAACTTAGATTGTAAATTAGCCTGACATAAGGTCTTGAATTTTCGTTTGCTGTTGGACCTTTTGAAGTGATCATCTTAGGGAGTGATTACTTGTTGACTGGACAGGAAAGATGTGCCCTGCTTACCCTCTTCATCCAGGACACCCTGACACTGTTTGGCCTACTTCGTCAAGGGGGAAGTTTTTGTTTTGTATTTGTCACATACAGCCCTTTACCGCACACTGGAAACAGTTTGGAACGTACCACCACCTACTCCATGAGCAGCGTCTGGATCACAGTACTTCCATCTATCCAGGACCCAGTTTGAGGACCTGCTGCCCCGCTTTGGGGGACAAATCAGCCTCCAGGACACCAACTACAGGCACTGCATCCCGGCTGCAGAACACCTGTCCATCTGTCTTCGGCGAGTAAATAAATCTCAGTTCAATAGATTAACAGCCAAATTGTACTGTCCACATCTTCTAAATATAATACATATTTTTTGCCTGAACATATGGATGAGGACTGGCAAAATACACCAGGCATGAGCTGATATGGCAACAGAATGGAGCATGGTAGCATATTGAATAGTTATGTAATAACAGGTGATCGGCAATCTAGAAATCAGGCTTGCTGACATATGCATCTGAAAATTAAATACTTAGGAATAAAATATAATTTTGTACATGAACATAGATGTACCCTGAGCAACTGCTGTGAGTTTCATACATGTATCAGAATCAGAATCAGCTTAATTGCCAAGTTTGTACATACAAACAAGGAATTTGACTCCTGTACACTTTGCTTTTTTTTTTTGTTTAATGCATGATAAGATGTATTTATGCATATATCTTTATGTCCTTAAATATACATATATACAAAGGTGTGTTATAAGATGTATTTATGCATATATCTTTATGTCCTTAAATATACATATATACAAAGGTACATTTGCAACATCTGTATGCTGTTGTTTGGTACTAAATTAAATGTTCATCAGAGAAACAGCCTGGGGGAAGAAACTGTCTCTGTGGCGGCTGGTTTTAGTAAACAGTGCTCTGTAGCGACGGCCTGAAGGTAAAACTCTAAACAGTTTGTGTGCAGGTTGTGTGGGGTCTGCAGAGATAGCAGCTCTTTTCCTGACCCTAGACCTGTATAAGTCCTGGATGGAGGGAAGGTCAGCCCTGATTATTCTCTCTGCAGACCTGATTATTCGTTGCAGTCTGGACCTGACCTGTTTTGTGGATGAGCCAAACCACTCTGAGATGGATGAAGACAGGACAGACTGAATGATGGCAGTGTAGAAGATGACCAGCAGCTCCTGTGGAAGGTTGTACTTCTTGAGTTGCCTCAGGAAGTATAGTCTCTGCTGGGCCTTCTTCCGAACAGTGTCCTCAGAGATGGTGGTTCCTAGGAACTTGAAGTGGTCCACAGCTAACACGTTGTTGTTGAGGATGGTGAGGGGGTGTATAGGGGTGGTGTTCTCCGAAAGTCCACCACCATTTCCACAGTCTTGAGTGAGTTGAGTTCAAGGTAGTTCTGACAACACCAGTGTACCAGCCGATCCACCTCCTGTCTGTATGCAGACTCATCACCATCCTGGATCAGACCAATGACAGTGGTGTCATCTGCAAACTTCAGGAGTTTCACGGATGAGTCCGTTGAGGTGCAGTCATTTGTGTACATGGAGAAGAGGAGTGGGGATAGAACACACCCCTGGGGGCACCAATACTTATTGATCTGGTGCAGGAGAAGATGCTCCCCAGTCTCACCTGCTGCTGTCGGTCCATCAGGAAGCTGTTGATCCACTGACAAGTGGAGGCTGGGACGTTGAGCTGGGTGAGCTTCTGGTGGAGGATGTCTGGTATGATGGTGTTGAAGGCCAGCTGAAGTCTACAAACAGGATCCAGGCGTATGTCCCTGGACGGTCGAGGTGTTGCAGGATGAAGTTTAGACCTAAGCTGACAGCATCATCTGCCAACCTGTTTGCTCGGTAAGCAAACTGCAGGGCGTCCAGTAGAGGGCCTGTGATGTCTTTCAGGTGCTTCAATACCAGCCGCTCAAAGGATTTCATGACCATAGACGTCAGGGCTACAGGCCTGTGGTCATTTAATCCTAGGATGGTGGGTTTCTTGGGCACTGGTATGATGGTGGATCGTTTAAAGCAGGAGGGGACCTCACACGTCTCCAGTGACTTGTTGAAGATCCAGGTGAAGATCGGGGCAAGTTGATTTGCACAGGCTTTCAGGCATGATGGGGAGACGTTATCAGGTCCTCCAGCTTTCTTTGTTTTCATGCGCTGAAAGAGCCTATTTACATCTTCCTCAGAGATCTTTAGTGCAGGCAGAGGATCTGAAGGAAGGGGGTTGGTTGCTTTATGGGAAAAATTTGTTCCTGAGTGGGATGTGGAGGAGATGGTTTGATGTGTGAATGGCTTCTTTTCATGTCTGCAGTAGAAGCCATTCAGACGGTTAGCCAGGCGAGGATTCTGTTGAGGATGGGTTGGGGGGCTCCTATAGGCAGTCAGGTTTCTCAGACCGGTCCATACAGCCGAAGCATCACCAGTAGAAAGGCTGTTCTTTAGCTTCTCACTGTTGCTTCTCTTGGCTGCTTTGATCTCCTTTGTTAGTTTGTTCCTGGCCTGCCTGTGCCGCACCAATCTCCACTGCTGTGAGCTTCTTCCTTATCCCTGCGCAGGTTCCTGAGATGTGGAGTAAACCATGGCTTGTTATTCCAAAAGGTGCAGAACGTCTTGGTCTGCACACACATGTCCTCACATAACTGATGTATGATGTCACCACATCAGTTAGTTGGTTTAAGTCAGTGGGTGAAGTTTCAAAAACAGTCCAGTGCATTCAAAGCAGGCCTGTAGCGTCTGCTTTGATTCCTCAGTCCACTTCTTAACAGTGTGAACCGCAGGTTTGGAAGCTTTTAATTTCTGCCTGTAGGTTGGGATGAGGTGGATAAGAGAATGATCCGAAAATCCCAGAGCAGCCCTGGTAACAGCATGATATGAGTCCTTTAAAGTTTTGTAACAATGGTCCAGTGTGTTTTTCTCTCTGGTGGGACACTTAATATGCTGTCTGTATTTGGGGAGTTCATTTGAGAGGTTTACACTGTTAAAATCTCCCAGTATTATGATGAAAGAGTCAGGGTGTTTTTTCTTCACGTCTGTAATTAGCTCAGCGAGATGTTTTTCAGCAGCAGAAGTGCAGCCATGCGGTTGAAAATATGAGCCAATTATTATAAATGAGGAAAACTCTCTCGGTGACTAAAACAGTTAACAGTTTATGGAAAATGACTCCAGATCAGGACTACATGTTTTCCCCAGCACTTATATGTCTCTGCACCAACCTTCTTTTATATAAAAGCAGATTCCGACTCCTCGCTTCTTCCCCGATAGCTCCTCGCTGCGATCTGCTCTGAACAGCTGGAAGCCCGGCATCAGCAGTGCGCGGTTCGGGATGTTTTCACTTAGCCATGTCTCGGTAAAGCAGAGAATCGCTGATCCACGGAGGTCCGTGTTCTTGCAGGTGAGAAGAAGCAGCTTGTCCATCTTGTTACTTAGAGAGCGGACATTTGCCAGATAGATTGAAGGCATTGGTGTGCGAAGTCCTCTTTGGCAGAGCTTTACCAGCTCGCCAGCATGCTTTCCCCTCCGACGCTTTCGGCGCAGTATCCCATAGAGTGCCGCGGCTCCGCTCGCCAGAAGCTCAGTGAAGCTCAGATCCATGAATAATGGGAAAAAAAGCCCAGTGATGCAGTTGTATGACAACTGTTGTGCAGAAAATAGGGCCATAGACACGACGCAAATTAACAGAAAAGATTTTTCAAGTCCAGCGCAATTCGTTGCGCGTTCCTTCACTCTAGTATTGGCCCTAATTGTCCCGCTTGCATCGCGTGAGTCGCATCCATTGCAGGTTTTCCTCCGCTCTTACTTCGCTCTATTCACCCTGATCGCACCATTCGTGTCTTTTGCGTCCTCCGCCTCGCTTCGCTCCTGATGTGCCTTTACCTAGGGTTAACATATAAATCGCTTGCTCCTAGCGAGTCATTTGCGTTCAGTTTGAACGCACCCTAATGACCTGATGTTGTCTACCCCTTTAGCTCCCATGTCACAACAGTTTTGGGCTACCCTCAGGAAAAAATGTTTATGTTAGAACACAAATCAGTTGAACCAAACTCCAGTTTATGATGACAACAATGCATGTGTTTGGTGGGGAGATGCTGTGCATTGACAGCTCTCAGCCATCTTCTTAGTTTCTTATCAAAACAGAACAGCTTTGTATTTGATCCTAGCAAAAAGATGGAGGGGTGTGTGGTATTATTTGAGAGGCTTGTTGGTCTTTTATTCCCATCAATACAGCACCTGACAGATTCTTCATTAAGGCCCTAAGAGGATTTAATTCACTATCCATTAAAATAAAATCGCAGTCAGGATTTGATGAACCATTTACAAATATGCTTGAGATGTGGTTTAGAAAATGGGGTAACCTATTGGTGAGTATATTCACTTTAATGACAACAATGCATGTGTTTGGTGGGGAGATGCTGTGCATTGACAGCTCTCAGCCATCTTCTTAGTTTCTTATCAAAACAGAACAGCTTTGTATTTGACCCTAGCAAAAAGATGGAGGGGTGTGTGGTATTATTTGAGAGGCTTGTTGGTCTTTTATTCCCATCAATACAGCACCTGACAGATTCTTCATTAAGGCCCTAAGAGGATTTAATTCACTATCCATTAAAATAAAATCGCAGTCAGGATTTGATGAACCATTTACAAATATGCTTGAGATGTGGTTTAGAAAATGGGGTAACCTATTGGTGAGTATATTCACTTTAATGACTATTGTGACTGTAGTGATTGCAGTCTAATGTTGTGCACCATGTATTTCAATTAAATTAAATTCAATTCAGTTTTATTTATATAGCGCCAATTCACAACACATGTCGTCTCAAGGCACTTCACAAAACTCAGGTACATACATTCCAATTAGTCCTAACCATTGAACAGTGCAGTCAGATTCAGTTATTTATTCAAATTGGATAAAAAGTTTTTCTATCTAAGGAAACCCAACAGATTGCATCGAGTCAAAGATTTGTAGCAGTCACTCCTCCGGATGAGCATGTAGAGACAGTGGACAGTCACTGGCGTTGACTTTGCAGCAATCCCTCATACTGAGCATGCATGTAGCGACAGTGGAGAGGAAAAACTCCCTTTTAACAGGAAGAAACCTTCAGCAGAACCAGGCTCAGTGTTAGCGGCCATCTGCCACGACCGACTGGGGGTCAGAGAGAATTTTATTATTATACAATTATTTGAGCTCTCATCCAATGGTCAGAGTATAAATGGATGCTGCTTTAAAGATGTTCACAAATTTAGTTTGTTAATTGGGGCTAATGTTTTTAAATCAGAATTTACAGGAAGGTTTGTCACAAATCCAATTTGCAGCTTATTAACCTGGCCCGCCTAGTCACACCCCTTTTTGGCGGTCTATAAAACTAGGTAAAATATGTTGCCCTGTGAGTTATGTTTACAGCAGATGATCTACAAAAGTTTTTTGCATAGTCAGAAAAATTTACAGTATAGAATTGATGATTTACTAAATGTTCCATTCCTGCCCTTGAGACGTGGGTTTTCTCATGGCTCACCATTGCTGCTGTTTTATATAAATTTTTCGGTAGGATGGGTTTATTGTCTATTTTGAAGATTCCTTCTATCTGTACTGCTCCTCTTGAGAGCCACGTTTTAACCTCTGTTGCTGCTGCAGTGTGCTGTGAGTCTTTCAGCACATCTGTGGCTATAAATAGTAAGTCTGACATGTTCAGCGTGAGTGGCAGTTTCGCTGCCGCTTTTGCTGAGGTGTCTGCAAACTTATTTCCTTTTGTTTCATTTGTGCTGTTGTGCTGGTGCGCTTTACATTTACATAAGGCTATGTGTGATGGTAGCTGTATAGCTGAGAGGAGTCTTTTTAGCAAGTTAAAATGTGTGAACTCAGTCCCTGAAGATGTTTTGAATCCTCTGTTTTTCCAGATTCTGGCATGATGGTGTACTGCTCCAAAAACGTATTGACTGTCAGTAAAGATAGTCAATGCCTTGCCTTCAAGTAGTTCGCATGCTCTAACAACTGCATACAATTCGGCTGTTTGTGCGGAGCATGTGGGAGGGAGTGCTTTTGATTCGATGACTGTGTCTATGGTAGTTACTGCATAGCCTACTCTGTTTTTTCCCTTTTCGTCTTTTGAGGCTGAACCATCCACAAACACGACTATAGATTTTTGTAGATGTGTCTTTTCTTTGTTTTGTGTCCTCTTCCACTCTGGCTTTACAGGAATGCGGTTCTCCGTCCTCTGATGTGGGCACTAACGTGCTTGGGTTTAAAGGTCTGCATCTTTGCAACGTGATGTTAGGTTATGAAAGCAGAAGTGAAGCTAACGCAATGTGTCTAGCGTGTGTCAAGAAAGGTAGTGAAGTCTGCAATAACACAAGCGAGACTGAATGAGGAACTTTCAGTGTGAGTGGATGGCACAACACTAACTCAGCGGTCTGCTTTGCTGCTTCTGCAGCTCCAGCTAAAGCTTGTAGGCGGGCTGGAAATCCAGCAGCTACTGGGTCCAGGTTCTTTGAATAAAATGCAAGTGGCCTGTCTTTTGAACCAAATGGCTGGGTCAGCACGGCTTTCATGTAGCCTTGGCAGGCATCCACACAAAGTGTGAATGGTTGACTATAGTCTGGCAATGCTTTGTATTTGTAGCAGTAACCATTCCTCTGCCTTATTTACAATAATAGTGTTCAGAGTATAGAACAGTTTGAGAGTCATTCCTTTAAGAGAGAGTGATTGTAAACAGTCCGGTCACTCCTGGGGAAGATCTGGAGGAGCTCTGAGGCGTCTAACTGCCAGCATGGTGCGGTAGCTCAGACACAGGGGGTAAAGGATCAGAGACTGGTAAGAAGAAGCACACGGTGGTCACAGTAGGTGAACAGATTCTTTTCAGGGAAACTGAATTTCGCACAACACTGGCATCCCAAGTTGGCCTCTTTTCCCCATCCATGACTACGCCCACATTCTCCCCCTCCTCCTCCTTTTCTTCATGTTTAATTTTCGCAACAACAAGGGCTGTGTTCTTCCTTCTGATTTTGTTGTGTTGTCTCTGGATGCCATAGGCTGTTGCGACTATGATGATGATCTTGCTTATTGTCATACCAAAGTTTATTAGATCTATTTCGTATATGCCCCTTTTCCTCTGGCTCTATTTAGCCCGCTCCACTCCACTCGGCCCACTTTGCAAGCATTTTCATCATTGTTTTCTTTGTACCAGTGCCTACTTTTGTCGTCCTTGCTCCTGATCAGGTCTGGTTGGGGCTGAGTAGGGATTACATGTGACGTGAACAGACTTCTGTTCACTGATTGGCCATGAGACCAGGAGAAATTAGAAGGTTTTCGAAGGGGTAGGGCAGGTAAAAATTTATAAAACCCAGGAGTGACTACAATAATGTTAAGGACCACAATGGCCGGAGTGGGTCAAACCAAAAGATAATTACACTATTTACAAATCAGAAACCATGCCGGAAGGCTGAAAGAAAAGAAAAAGGATAGTTTTTGCTGGATCAATTTTCGAATTACATGCAGGCAGGGTGCTGTATCTAATAACCACTTAAAACAGCTGTTCAGATGCACATACATTTCCCCCGAAACACACCAAACAATACCACTGTTACAACTGGAGTCGAAAGGTGCTGTTTTTTAATATGCACATTTCATTTTGCAGGTGCCTATCCATGATTGGTGGATCCAGAAGATTGATGAATGCTGATTGGTTACCTGGATGGAGCATTAAATGATGCTGCTGCAGACTGTCCATCATTCATCCTCTGCTCATCCCAATATATATATATATATATATAATATATATATTATATATATAAAATATATATATATATATACCATAGTGCCTGGGGAGAGAGAGAGAGAGAGAGAGAGAGAGAGAGAGAGAGAGAGAGAGAGAGAGAGAGAGAGAGAAATCTGAGTAACATGCCCATGTGGCCTTGTGGATCAAATAAACTATATGTGGAAAACTCAAAGAATACTAAACATGAATATAAGATCATAACAACAAAAAAAACACAAGGGGAGAAAAAAAGAGGAAAAGGGAAATAGCATTTAAAGGGGACATATGCTTTTAAATTCTTCCTTTCGGCTCTTAAATCATTCAGTTGTGGTCTATATAAAATGGAACTGCAATGCTTTTGTCTGAATTCCTTGTTATTGTAGCTCCACAGGCTCCTCTTTCACCGCAGTTCTGAGGTGCATCTGAAAGCAACTCGTTTTGGTGTGGTCTCTTTCAATGCTACTCATGCACTTCACACCCTGCCCCCCTCAAAGTCAAAGTGCGCTCCATTTGAACCTATTTGGCTATTTTTGTAGTTTCATGACAAAGATACAATTATCTAGCACAGCAGAAACAAAAGCTGTCCACTGATCACCACCTGGTGGTGAGTTGGATCCGCTGGAAGAGGAGAAAGCCGGACAGACTTGGCAGGCCCAAGCGCATAGTGAGGGTCTGCTGGGAACGCCTGGCGGAGCCCTCGGCCAGGGATGTATTCAACTCCCACCTCCGGGAGAGCTTTGACCAGATTCCGGGGGATGTTGGAGACATAGAGTCCGAGTGAACCATGTTCTCCGCATCTATTGTTGATGCTGCTGCCCGTAGCTGCGGCCGTAAGGTCTGCGGTGCCTGTCGCGGCGGCAATCCCAGAACCCGGTGGTGGACACCGGCAGTAAGGGATGCTGTCAAGCTGAAGAAGGAGTCCTATCGGCTGTGGTTGGCTTGTGGGACTCCTGAGGCGGCTGACGGGTATCGTGAGGCCAAGCGTGCTGCGGCCCGAGCTGTGGCAGAGGCAAAAACTTGGGCCTGGGAGGAGTTCGGTGAGGCCATGGAGAAGGACTACTGGTCGGCCTCGAAGCGAATCTGGCAAACCGTCTGGCGCCTCAGGAGGGGGAAGCAGTGCTTCGCCAACACTGTTTATAGTGGGTGTGGGAGGCTGCTGACCTCGACTGGGGACATTATCGGGCGGTGGAAGGAGTACTTCGAGGATCTCCTCAATCCTGCCATCACGCATTCCCTGGTGGAAACAGAGGGTGGGGACTCGGGGTTGGACTCTTTCATCACCCAGGCTGAAGTCACCGAGGTGGTTAAAAAGCTCCGCGGTGGCAAGGCTTCGGGGGTGGATGAGATCCGCCCTGAGTACCTCAAATCTCTGGATGTTGTGGGGCTGTCATGATTGACACGCCTCTTCAACATTGCATGGCAGTTGGGGACAGTACCTCTGGACTGGCAGACCGGGGTGGTGGTCCCCCTTCATAAGAAGGGGGACCGGAGGGTGTGTTCCAACTACAAGGGGGATCACACTCCTCAGCCTCCTTGGTAAGGCCTACGCCAGGGTATTGGAGAGGAGAGTCCGGCCGATAGTCGAACCTCGGCTTCAGGAGGAGCAGTGTGGTTTTCGTCCCGGCCGTGGAACACTGGACCAGCTCTATACCCTCTACAGGGTACTCGAGGGTTCATGGGAGTTTGCCCAACCGGTTCACATGTGTTTTGTGGACCTGGAGAAAGCATTCGACTGTGTCCCTTGTGATGCCTTGTGGGGGGTGCTCCAGGAGTATGGAATCGGGGGCCCTTTATTAGGGGCCATCCGGTCCCTGTACGAGCGGAGCTGGAGTTTGGTTCGCATTGCCGGCACTAAGTCGGACCTGTTCCCGGTGCATGTTGGACTCCGGCAGGGCTGCCCTTTGTCACCGGTCCTGTTCATAATTTTTATGGACAGGATTTCTAGACACAGCCAAGGGCCGGAGGGGGTCTGGTTTGGGGACCAGTGGATTTCGTCTCTTCTTTTTGCAGATGACGTGGTCCTGCTGGCCCCCTCTAGCCAAGACCTACAGCATGCGCTGGGGCGGTTCGCAGCCGAGTGTGAAGCGGCTGGGATGAAGATCAGCTCCTCCAAGTCAGAGGCCATGGTACTCGACAGGAAAAGGGTGGCTTGTCCTCTTCAGGTTGAAGGGGAGTTCCTGCCTCAAGTGGAGGAGTTCAAGTATCTCGGGGTCTTGTTCACGAGTGAGGGAAGAATGGAGCGGGAGATCGACAGACGGATCGGTGCGGCTGCCGCAGTAATGAGGGCACTGTGCCGGTCCGTTGTGGTGAAGAGAGAGCTGAGCCGAAAAGCGAAGCTCTCGATTTACCGGTCGGTCTACGTTCCTACCCTCACCTATGGCCATGAACTTTGGGTCATGACCGAAAGAACGAGATCCCGGATACAAGCGGCTGAAATGAGCTTCCTCCGTAGGGTGGCCGGGCACTCCCTTAGAGATAGGGTGAGGAGTGCGGCCATTCGGGAGGGGCTCGGAGTAGAGCCGCTGCTCCCCCACATCGAGAGGAGCCAGTTGAGGTGGCTCGGGCATCTATACCGGATGCCCCCTGGACGCCTTCCTCAGGAGGTGTTCCAGGCACATCCCACCGGGAGGAGGCCCAGGGGACGGCCCAGGACACGCTGGAGGGACTATGTCTCTCGGCTGGCCTGGGAACGCCTTGGGCTCCCCCCGGAGGACCTGGAGGAGTTGTCTGGGGAGAGGGACATCTGGGTGTCTCTGCTGAGTCTGCTGCCCCCGTGACCCGGTTCCGGATAAGCGGAAGACGACGAGTACGAATACGAGTACGAGCAGAAACAAGACAAACACGGCCAAAACAACATAAAGCTGTTTATGTAATAATGCTTTTAAAAACATCTATGTTCTCAAGGAGCTAAAAGCAGCACGCCGGGCTAACATAAGCAGCAGGAATGATGCTACTGCTATCAAAACAATGGCAAGGACATCATATCAACACACAATCAATCCATGTCTAAAATAAAATTTGATGTCATTAAACGTTATTTGCAGCTTACCTCTTTGTTGTGTCTGTCGTTTCCGTAGACAGAAGAAACTGACCCCTTAATCTGATGAAGTCTTTCAGCAAATCCTTCTTGATACTGGTGGAGGTTGCTGAAGAACTCAAATAGGAAGTTCCCCACTGATGTGGGTACGTTTCCATGAAAAATAAAATTTAACCAGGCACTTTGAAGAGGTTCTGATGCTGGGAGGTGGTGTAATGAATTTTGTGGGTTAACCTGTTAAGCCCGGAAGGGTTTTAGAGCAATTTCTGCCTGAAATTACATAACTTAAAGAAATGAAGTACAGTTCCACATTTATAAGATGTACATGCAAACTTTTGGTAAGGTAAGACATAAAATAATATTTTTAAAGTGGAACCACTATTGAAAATTTTACTATGTCTAATTTATTTGTGATTAAACAAAGAAGAAATCCAATTTTTTGAGCCTCGCCAAAAGTTTTTTTTTAAATGAACATTGTGAAATACCGTGAAAATCCTTTGGTCCTCGTTGTCATCACCAGGTCTAGAGGTAGCCTGACTTGAATGGCTTGAATGAGCTGCTCCAACATTGGAAGTAACTGTAGAACCTGATCTGTGCTTGGACTGCTTTGATCCTGTGGAGCTTCCTGAGTTATCAGAAATATTAGCTCCATCTAAACCTTCAACTTGTATGTTAGACCCAATCCCAACCAAATTATTTAAGGAAGTGTTTCCTCTGATTACCAGCCCCATTTTAGATATGATTAATTTATCCTTAGTAAATGGATATGTACTACAAGCTTTTAAGGTAGCTGTAATTAAACCTTTGCTTAAGAAACCTTCACTTGATCGAGATGACTTAATAAATTACAGATCTATATCCAATCTTCCATTCTTATCTAAAATTCTTGAGAAAATAGTTGCTAATCAAATGTGTGAGCATTTACACAGCAGTGACCTGTTTGAAGAGTTTCAGTCAGGCTTCAAAGCTCATCATAGCACTGAAACAGCTCTGCTGAAAGTCACTAATGATATTCTTATTGCCTCAGATAATGGACTTGTGTCTGTACTGGTTCTGTTAGATCTCAGTGCTGCATTTGATACAGTCGATCATAATATTCCTCTTAGAAAGGCTGGAATATGCTGTAGGGATCAGGGGAACAGCACTAGGCTGGTTTAAATCTTATTTGTCTGACAGATTCCAGTTTGTTCATGTAAATGATAAATCATCTTTAAACTCCAGGGTTAATTGTGGAGTACCACAGGCTTCAGTACTTGGGCCAATTCTCTTTACTATATATATGGTTCCAATAGGTAAAATTATCAGGCAGCATAGAATAAATTTTCACTGTTACGCTGATGACACTCAGCTTTACTTATCTATAAATCCTGATGAGCCCAACCAGTTAGATAGACTACAAGCATGTCTTGGAGACATAAAAACTTGGATGACCTTAAATATTCTGCTTCTAAATTCAGACAAGACAGAAGCTGTCGTCTTTGGACCAGAGTATTTAAAAAAGAAACTGCTTAGTCAATCACTTAACCTGGATGGAATTAAATTGACCTCCGGTAATAAAGTAAAAAACATAGTGTTATTTTTGACCAGGATATGTCATTTAAATCCCATATTAAACAGGTTTCTAGGATTTCCTTCTTTCACCTCCGGAACATTGCCAAAATTAGAAATATCCTAATCCAGAAGTGACGCTGAAAAACTAGTCCATGCATTTTTCACTTCAAGGCTGGACTATTGTAATTCTTTACTATCAGGATGTCCACAAAATGCAGTTAAAAGCCTTCAGCTGATTCAAAATGCTGCAGCAAGAGTTCTGATGAAAATTAAAAAGAGAGATCATTTTTCCCCTACTTTAGCTTCCTTCATTAGCTCCCTTTTTAAATCCAGAATAGAATTTAAAATTCCCTTCTCACATATAAAGCCCTTAAATTTGATCCTAGCTCCACCCATACATCAGAGATCTGATTTGTTCCATACGTTTCCCTAACAGAGCACTTCGTTCTCAGACTGCAGGTTTACTGGTGGTTCCTAGAGTCTCTAGAAGTAAAAATGGGAGGCAGATCCTTTAGTTATCAGGCTCCCCTCCTGTGGAACCAGCTCCCAGTTTTAGTCCGTGAGGCAGACACCCCCATCTACTTTTAAGCTAGGCTTAAAACTTTCCTTTTTAATAAAGCTTATAGTTTTAGAGTGGCATAGGTTATCCTGAGCTATCTTCTTATTTTTATTTCCGTCTTCCCTTTCCTCCCTGTTGGATGGAGTAAGGGGAAGTCAGGATTAGCCTAAACCGCTCAGTTATGGTTGAGGTGCAAACACACCCTCCATTTCTGCTACCTGTATGACCCCCTCTCTTTTCCAATAGTTATAATCAATCTGAAAGAGAGAGGTATCCCAATCGTTGTGGTTTTTAGTATAACAATGGCCATCAGTGGGCTCTAGATGGAAAAACTGTCTACTTTTAAGGCTAGGCTTTCACTTTCCTTTTATGATAAGCTTATATTTTAGGGGCTTAATTTCCCTAGCTATCTCTGTAGTTATGCTACTATAGGCTTAGCTCGGGGGGGGGCTTAATGACCCTTTCAAAACCTTCGCTACATTCTCACACTACTCTTCAATTTTGTATTATTTGCTGTTATCTCAGCTTTTAACTTTGTTCTCTCTCTTTTCTCTTCCTAGAAGCTACACCTGGCCTGACTCTGTGTCTACCTGTGACACCTTTCTGGAGAGCGGCATCGTCCAAGCTTCTGCTGGCAACAACTTAATGCTCACCCTCTACAGATACTCCACTTGGCCCTGTCTTTAAGTGTTTAACCCTTTCTCTCTCCTAGACATGGCAATTGACTGAGCTTTTTCTGTGACTAACTCTATGTGCTCTCTTTCAGACTATAACCTTGAACACTGGCTCAGAGTTTATCTGTTCTTTCTTTCTAGGTGAAACGGCTGAAGGAGCTACATCCATTAACGTTTACTTTTCCTTCCCATAGAAAGGACTGCTGGATCAGTGCTTCTTTGTTCTCTTTTTGTCTCTGCTCTGTTCTCTCTAACCCCCGTCGGTCCTGGCAGATGGCCGCTCACACTGGGTTCTGCTGGAGGTTTCTTCCTGTTAAAAGGGAGTTTTTCCTCTCCACTGTCGCTACATGCATGCTCAGTATGAGGGATTGCTACAACACCCCAAAGTCCACTGTCTCTACATCCCCATTTCCGGAGGGGTGACTGCTACAAATCTCTGACTCGATGCAATCTGTTGGGGTTTCCTTAGATAGAAAAACTTTTTTATCCAATTTTGAATAAATAACTGAATCTGACTGCACTGTTCAATGGTTAGGACTAATTGGAATGTATGTACCTGAGTTTTGTGAAGTGCCTTGAGACGACATGTGTTGTGAATTGGCGCTACATAAATAAACTGAATTGAATTGAATTGGCCCAAGTACTGAACGATATGGTACTCCACAATTAACCCTGGAGTTTGAAGATGATTTATCATTTACATGAACAAACTGGAATCTGTCAGACAAATAAGATTTAAACCAGCCTAACGCTGTTCCCTGATCCCTACAGAATATTCCAGCCTTTCTAAGAGAATATTGTGATTGACTGTATCAAATGCAGCACTGAGATCTAACAGAACCAATAAGAATATCATTAGTGACTTTCAGCAGAGCTGTTTCAGTGCTATGATGAGTTGTGAAGCCTGACTGAAACTCTTCAAACAGGTCATTGCTGTGTAAATGCTCACACATTTGATTAGCAACTATTTTCTCAAGAATTTTAGATAAGAATGGAAGATTGGATATAGGTCTGTAATTTTTTAAGTCATCTCGATCAAGCGAAGGTTTCTTAAGCCAAGGTTTAATTACAGCTACCTTAAAAGCTTGTGATACATATCAATTTACTAAGGATAGAATAAACATATCTAAAATGGGGCTGGTAATCAGAGGGAACACTTCCTTAAATAATTTGGTCGGGATTGGGTCTAACAAGTTGAAGGTTTAGATGAAGCTAATACTTCTGATAACTCAGAAAGCTCCACAGGATCAACACAGTCCAAACACAGATCAGGTTCTACAGTTACTTTCAGTGTTGTCTCACTTGCTGAGGATGAAGTAATTATCTTTGGGATTATTTCAAAGATTTTATTTTTAATAGAAGCAATTCTATTTAAGAAGAATCCCATAAATCATGACTGCTGAGAGCTAAGGGAATGGATGGCTCAACAGAGCTATGACTCTGTGTAAGTTTAGCAACTGTACTAAAGAGAAACCTAGGATTATTCTTGTTCTCTTCTATTAATGATGAGAAATAAGCTGTTCTGGCTTGGCGAAGTGTCTTTTTATATGTACGCAGCTCTGAATTAAACCAGGGAGCTAGCCTCCTATGAATAATTACCTTCTTTTTCAAGGGGGCGGCATTGTCTAATGCACCACACAATGATGAAGTAACACATGAACAAGAGAATCAATTTATGAAGGGGAAGAAACAAAATTATTGCCCTCCACTGTGTTTTTCTGTGATAATGAGGAAATCAAAAGTGGAATAGATTCTTTAAAGGTTGTTACAGCATTGTCTGATAATGATCTACTATAATGAAATTTTCTTTCAGGTGTGGAGTACTCGGTTAAATTAAACTCAAAGGTTATTAAAAAATGGTCAGACAGCACAGGGTTGTGAGAAAATATTGTTATGTCTGTACACTCAATGCCATATGTCAGCACAAGGTCCAGAGAATGAAGACAAACGTGGGTAGGTTTGTTAATGTTTTGAGTAAAGCCAATTGAGTCTAAGATACCATTAAAGGCTATATTTAGGCTATCACTTTCAGTGTCAACATGAATGTTAAACTACCCCAATATAATAACCTTATCTGTATTTAACACTAAATCAGATAAAAGGTCTGAAAACTGATCTAAAAATTGAGAGTAAGGGCCTGGTGGACGGTAGAAAACAGCAAACAGAAGTGGTTTTAGTGCTTTGCAATTTGGATGAGGAAAACTAAGGATTATGTCACGACTTGCGGGATATAGGACCCCAGAATGCAGACTAGAAGGCAGCATGACGGTAAGTAAAAAGTTTTAATAACAAAAACTCACTCACTGCAAGACGCAGGAACAAAACAACGGGCAGGCGAAACAGGCATGGCATGACCAGAGAACAAGACTTGATTTGAGAAAATGATTCCGCGATGTATAACTGAACAGGTGTGTATTTATGGAGTGTGACCAGGTGAAACAAGATGACAGATTAATAGGTGCAGGTGATCCGAATAAACTTAATTGACAGAACAAAACGTGGCTGGAGCAAAACAGAACCTTTAACACAAAACTAACAGAAACTAGAAAAAAATGAAGCCAAAGCATAACCAGATCCTAAAACATGAACAAGACGACAAAACTCCTCCGGAAGCTCTACAGCAGGCTGTAGACCTGGCGTGGGCTGCTCTGCAGCAGCAGCAGCAGCTCCCTGGAGTTTTGGTGTGGAAGGCGACCGCAGTAAAACTACCTTACTGCAGTCTCATAGTCCCTCTCCATCTGCCTGATCCTCTCCATCAGCTCCGGAGAGGAATACATGAGACTAGTCCTCCTAAAGCTCTTGATCCGGCGGGCAAAAAACCGCAATCGCTCCTCCAGCTCCTCTGGTGTTGCCTCAGAACACCGGGTTGAAGACGGCATGGGTGGAGCTGCAGCGAGCCTGAGAAACCTTGCTGTGGCAGACGAAGATGCGGGCTTACTTGCTGCAGCGAGCCTGGGAGACATTGCTGTGGCAGACGAAGGTGCTGGCTTGCTTGCTGTAGCGAGCCTGGCAGACAGTGCTATAGCAGACGAAGATGCGGGCTTGCTTGCTGCAGTCCTCACGTCAGCTGGCAGGGAAACCACCTCTTCGTCAGCCGACCGGCTGTTAACCCCTGCACGTCGGCGATTCCTGCGGCGGAAGGAAGATGACGGCCTAACTGCCGGTACGGAAGCACGAGGGGAACATCGGAGCTCAGGCGGAGGGACAGTGCAGCCCTCCCGTACTCTCTGGCGCTGGGCTGCCTCACGCTCCATCTGCTCCAGCAGCAGTGGAGAGGGCAGCACCTCCAGGTCGGTGGGCAGATTCCTCATCGCCTCGTCCTTATGTTCCACCCAGCGATCCAAGGCGTAGTAGGCGGAATCATTCTGTTACGGCTTGCGAGATATAGGACCCCAGAATACAGACTAGAAGGCAGCATGTCGGTAAGTAAAAAGGTTTAATAACAAAAACACACTCACTGCAAGACGCAGGAACAAAACAACGGGCAGGCGAAACAGGCATGGCATGATCAGAGAACAAGACTTGATTTGAGAAAATGATTCCTCGATGTATAACTGAACAGGTGTGTATTTATGGAGTGTGACCAGGTGAAACAAGATGACAGATTAATAGGTGCAGGTGATCCGAATAAACTTAATTGACAGAAAAAAACGTGGCAGGAGCAAAACAGACCCTTTAACACAAACTAACAGAAACTAGAAAAACATGAAGCCAAAGCATAACCAGATCCTTTTTTTTTTTTTTTTTTTTTTCTTACCGTGTCCTGTCGCAGACAACAATTCCGAGCGCAGAGTAGCGCTCAGAATTGTTGTCTGAGTGCCAAGCAATTGCCCAACAGATTTACTTTCACAAGCGGAGCATTACAGCTATTGCTTTAAGGCTCTGCTTGATATTTATAAAAGAAACTTTATTATAAACTTCTTTGGGAATATTTCAATTGTTACGGACACGGAGACTGAAATGAAAAGGAAAACAGAAGCTTGACAAAGAGAGAGATGGGGCAAAAGGGAAGAAGGGAAAAAAGAGGAGAGAGGGGAGGAGAGAAAGAAGGATGAATAGAATAAAAGATTACACCCTGCTTGCTTATACACAAAATAACACACGGTATTTATGAATGTAAAATGTACTTAGTGAGAAGTGCAGCCCAATATAGATCATCTGTGTATCTATCAACACCTGTGTGGATGCACTTTGTATACAAGGTTTCTCCACAGAAATATGCAATAGCGAGTGTGAGGACCCCGACCTGCCCCGTGGTCCCCGGGCGGACACTGAGGAGATCCGAGCAACAGACATCCAAAGGCCCCCCAAAGCACAGGAACCCCAGGAGAACCACCGCCGGGACTACCGCAACCCCCCAGAGAAGAGCAGTGGAGAGTCCCAGGGAGGCCACCCAGCAGCGACAGTGCAGAAACCCCAGGGAACCACAGCGACAAGCCCACAGGCCCCCGGCAGCCGTCCACTCCCGAGCAGATCCAGCCATGGACCCAGAGACCCAAGACCCCGGGACACGCCACCCCCAAGACAGAGGCCCGACAGAGCCCAGGGGTCCAGGCCCCGGCAGGCAGCCCGGGAGTGAGCCAGCACACACCCAAGCATCCAGCCTCCGGACTACGGGAACCACAAGTACACCGAGCGGGCAGAACTCCAACCTACCAGGCAGGCAGGGTTCTGGCGGGGAGGAAATAGGCCCTCCCATATTGGGGCGCCTACGCTGATCCAGGAGAGGGGAGCAGTCAAAGACCCCAACCTGTCCAAAAAAAACAGGGACTCACAGTCACAGTCACCCACTCCCCCCTCATCCACACACATAAAATCACTCGCTCCCTCGTAAAGACAAACACAATGGACGCCTACACTCACTACACTTCCCATGCATACTCTATATACTCCAAGGTCCGGGGCTCAGGCAGCCCCCTAGGGGCAACCACCCCCGGACCAAAGAGGCGGTCCCCTTCCCTCCCGGGGTCACTCTGAGACAGGTCAGACAGGCCCCATGAACACGGGTGGTCTCGGTCGTCCCGTCCCGCCGCCCAGAACCCAGTCCCCACCAACCCCCATCCAACTCCAGAGAGGGTGCTATGTACAAAAAGGGGTCCAATGGCCCCAAACCGAGCCCGCCAACCAGAGCCGCCCCAGTCGGAGCAGTCCCTCACCCCCCAACAGCTTCCGATCCCGACCCCATGAGTCTCCACTCTATCCCAGTGAAACCCAACATGACCCTCGCCACAGGCCACCCCCAACAGGACACCGATATCGAACACATGTCTCCCGCAACCAAATACGCCCTCTCCCCCCCCCCACAGGGCACACCCCCACAGGTGAACTTTAATAGCAAAAGGCCGATGAGGTCACACCACCCAGCGCAAGCCTCTACATAACATACTACACCCTAACCCTAACCCCGCTCTGAGCAACCCCGCCGCACACGCCCGCTCCCCTCCACATGTGCGCCGCAATAACAGCCACGGGCACGGGCCCGGCGCACACCACCCCCGCCCACTGGCGCGTCCAGGCCAGAACCCCGCCAATCACCGCACCCACAGACAGGACCCTCCGACCCCTGCAGCTGATGGGACGGACTCACCCACGCCGATCCGGGGTCAGTGTCGCCCTACGCCCCCACAATGCCCCACTCAGCACATAAAAAAAAAAAAAAAACATTCTCCTGCCACATTCCTGCTCACTGCCAACTACGCCCGAGAGAAACATTATCCAGCTCAGCTCCATCCTCGCCACCCAGCCGATCCAAACGCCCGGCGACTCCATATCCCAGAAGTGGATATCAACACCATCCATCCCACTGCTGCAAGCCCCTTCCACGAACACCCCCCCACCCCACCGCCCCGATCCCCCCCTCACTACATGAACACCAGCAGAGCAGCCCACCACCAAGCCCGCCCAATCCCCACAGTACATGAGACGCGCACAGCAGCCCCCAGCCCAGCCATACCACGAGATAGGGATCATGCACTAGCCGGTACCTGGCCATGTGCAGGGGGCCAACAACTCCAGCAAGCACAGCCCACCAGCCGCTCCCGGTGCAAGTCCAAGACGCACCGGGGCACACTGCAGCCCGGCGCCCATCCAATGGGCCCTGAACCCACAGAAGCAGTGGAAAGAAGGCCACGGCCGGCACCATTTTTCCGGGCCACCCGCCCACCCCACCCCCCAAACCCCGTCGTGCCCTCAGCCGCCCGCCCACAGCCGCACACACCCCTAGTAATTGGCGCAACTACGTGACCCACCTATGTATAGTTCCCACGCCGTGCCAGCCCTCCATCGGAGCGGGGCCACTCATACCAAACTCCCTTCAATGCCCTAAGTCCCCTCTACCCGATGGTCTCCTCGGCCCCCCCCAGCCAGCAGATCCAGGGGCCCAAAGCAGGGGCTGAGATCCAGGGAACCCAGCGATCCCGAGAGAGATAGCCGAAACGCCATCCCCAAGCACCGACAGTCCCTAATACCTGCCCCCCAAACCCAGCCCAGCTGACCCTTCCTAGAGGGCCCACTAGTCGCCTCTCCTGGCCTTCCGACCAAGTGGGAAATTGAGTGCGAACAGGGTATTGAAAAAGACCCCATGAGTTGCCTCTCCAGCCAGCTCAAAATGATAGGTGTTGATGCTGTTTGTTTGTAGAGCTGCGTTTAAAACGAACGGTGTGGGAAGAGGGTCTGACACCTAGACCCCCCCCCCCCACCCCAAAATGCGCATCTCCAACGGCGGCACTGCACCCCAAGGCCCTCCATGGTGGTACAATGTGATGGAATAACCTGGCGGAGTCTGAGGTGTCAGGAGGATGTTGAGGAATGACTGGTGGGCAAAATGCTCTCACCAGGGATCCCGCTCCCCGGCTGACCCAAAATAGTGCACCCCCGTATTGCGAAGATCCCAACAAAGGTGACGATGAGGCATAGACGCATCCACCCTGGTTTATAAGCAAAAAGTACTAGGGACAGGTTTATCATGGACCCCGATGACATACTGCTGCTCGACAACCGGGGATCAAGGTCCCCAGCCAAACCCAGCCCCCCCCGCACAACCAGACCCTCAGACCCCGATCCCCAGCCGTCCCTTTAACCCCAGAATCCGCGCCCCGAAGTAGCCCACCGACCTCCAACAGAAAGGATGCAGCCAGAATCCGCCCAAGCGGCCATAGTGTCGCCCCCTCCAAAAAAGGCAGCAGACCAGCCAGCCCACCATACAACCAAATACGCCACACAAAGGAGTGCCCATGACCAGCAGCCTAGCCACCTCCGAACCCGAGGGGCACAGCCAAAGAGCGCCCAGTCCCCGATGCCCGGGCACCAGACCACAGCCACAACCATGCAAGCTAGGGCCAACAAAACACACCACTCAACAACCGAGGCCGGCCATCAAGCCTTGCCCGATCCAAAACAGCAGTCCCCCCCAAAAGCAAGCTCCGTCCAGGATATAGTACTGCCCTCACCCCCCCATAGCAGGAGGCGTGAACCGAGACCAACGGCCAGCCGGGCCGTCAAGCGACCCCACGGATGGACCACCCCGCCCGACGTACCATTCCAGGGAAAGACACCGGCCCACAAGCCGAAGGGTGCCACAGCGCACGCAGCAGGGGCCCTACCGCCGCATCCAGAGACGCAGACCCCACCAACATCCAGGTCCGCCAGCAAAACAATAGAGCCGAGCCGGACGCGCAGCATCACACAGAAACATTCTTCCCTGTGCACTCTAGGGGCATGGCGCAGACGCGCTAACCCCGAGCACACAGAACCCACCAGGAAACATCCAGCAAACGGCACCCCACCCCCTCACGAGGCCGCAGAAGCCCGATGCAAGCGCAAGCCCAGCGCCGCCCGCCCTGCCGCACACCACGGCCCGGAGGCCAGAGCCGCCGAACTTCAGGACCGACCGCCGTCAACACCACAGTCACGCAATATTCACGGAGGGCGGAATGCAGCAGAGCACCCAGAGCAAAAGCTGGCACACAAAACTCACACTGCGCAAGTGCACCCCCACCAGCCCCCCAAAACAAAGCCCCCGTGAAAGCGCAACCCCCACGAAAAGAAGATCCGCAGCATCCAGGTCCCAGAACATGCCCGACCACCCCATTACCCCCTGCCAGAAGCAGCCTCCGCAAGGAGCCCACCCCGAGGCCACAAAACGCAAGAGAGGCCACAGAGCCAACCAAAACCATCCGGAAGCCAAGACCGGGGTCCCAACCCCGAGACCCAACCCGTTCCCACCAGCTCACCTGAACATGCATACCCCTCCGAACCCCCCTCCCCCAGACAGAAAAGGGAACCGGCATCAGTAACCGGAACCTAAACAAGGAACCAGAAATAAAGAGACCGGAACCACTTCAGACCAAAGGACGCGACACCCATCCAAGCCAACCACCATCCCCCACCCCAGAAGAACCTACACCCACCCCCAACATTCAAACAACTCCGAGCACGTAAGACGTTGGAACTATCGCCAGGTTGAACCCGCCCAGCCCGCCTCCCGTAGATCCTCCGCCCCACCAGCAGAATGTGCTCCTTGAAGGAAAGAGTCACTGCCATGAGATTGGGAGACACTACCCGCTCAGCTTTCGGAAATAGGCCCTTAAGTCCGCGTGCATCCAAAGGCCCAAGTCCAGGGCCGGCGCCCGGTCTCTCTTGCATCTCAGCCCAAAACCCCTCGCGACATACCCGCCAGGACCCAAGACCACCCAAGGCCCAAGCCAGACCCCTGCCCAGGGGGCGAGCCAACGCCCTGAACCCCGAGACCTCCCCAAGGCCCACCTCAGACCCATCCCACAGGTAGGAGCACGACCACACAAGCCAGTGATCTATGTCGCGTCGCGCAGGCCACCGCCGGAGCACGCATGCATCTACACCAGGATGTCCTCCCCCGAGAGACCCAAAACCCCACTCCGGCCGGGGAACCACAGCCCCATCGCCCAGACCCCCAGCGGAATACCCCCTCCCAGGGACACCCCGCAAAATGCCCCAACCCAGACACCATCCCCACTATCCGCCATAACGTTCTGGATCAATATCTGAGACCAGAATGTTTGGTCAAACAAGTTAACTCTGCTAAGTATCCGCCTCCCTTTTGAAATAGGAAGGGAATATTGATTTCTATCTATATTAGACAGTGTCCGGTATATTTTAACATTAATTTGGGGGGTTGAGTTTTAGGAACTTTCTAGTAAGTACACTTGATGGCAGTTGTAACCCAATGTTTTTAACTAACCTTATTATTTTTATTATAGATTATTTGTGATATTCTAAATGTATTCTTGTCCATCCCGTAATTGTATAATTAATCCTGTTAAATGGATAAACTGAATTCCTTTCAAATATATGTTTCCGAGGTATTTCAATTTCCCTTTACTCTGTTTACTCCTCCAATCATGGACAATTTATTCATATTATTTTTTTCTTAGGATGTCAGGATTGTTCCAGTCATGGGTGTACGTCTGCGATGTTATTTAGTGAGACCTGTCATTTTTGATTATTTTCCCGCCCATGCTGTCCGAGAGGTCTGATGTGAGGCTTTGAAGCATACATGCCGTTTTATATTTGATCTATAAATGGTAGATCGGAAACCCTTATATTATTGCATAATGTCTGTTGTACGTCTAGCCAGGGTTCCTCTAGAGGACTTTATTTAAAAAACCATTTTGCGATGTAAGTACCTGTTAGCTAAGAAGTAAAGATGAAGTTAGGCCAGATTTAGTCTCCTTATCTTTAGTCTTTTGTAGTGTGTTTAGGCTAATACTGAGGGCTTTCTTTCAGAGAAATTTAGTGATGGAGGAGTCCAAAGATCTACAAACCAGTCATATGACGGTTTATTTCGGAATCATTTGAGAATACGGTAATTGATTTTGGCAGACCATCATTTTTAATTGAGGCAAACCCTGCCCATGAATGATATGGGTAGAAAATTTTCATTTAGCGAAGATCATCTTCGCACTTTTTTAGAGTGGAATGTGTTCAGTTTGGTTAATCTGCCCAATCAGGAGACAACCTGAATGCCCAAATATGTAATATTAGCCCAGACTGTAGTGGTATATTAGAAATTGTGGAAAGAACAATTAATTTGGAAGAACAGTTGATTTTAACAAATTTATTACTTGTCTGAAATTCTTGAGAAAGAATTTATCAATTCCATTACCTGAGCGACAGAGGTTGCGAATGCTGGAGAAAGAGTAATACATCCTCTCTGCATAAGACATATTTTATGTCAATATTCCTGCATTTTATGCTTTAATACCTTTAGATTGTCTGGATTGCTGCTGCTAGTGGTTCAATAAAAATATCAAAATAGTGAAGGGAAAGTGGGGCATCCTGCCTTGTGCCGCCCTCTGAAGACAGAAGCGGGAAATGTTTGGTTATTTGTCTGATACATGCCGCTGGGAACTGGATATATTTTTATCCATGTTTATGTCAAGACTTCAAAACAATTTAGTCAAGGTTGCAACAAGAATTTCCAGTAACTCTATAATGCTTTTCTGCATCTAGAGATAATATATTATTGGTCTCAATATTTTTACTGTAGGATACGTCCTTATTAAATTAGTAATCCTGCGGTGAATTAGTGGATGAATGCCTACTTTAATGACAACCAGTGTGTGGGATGTATTATGATGGGAGTAACCTTTTCTAATCTTTTTGCCGAGGGCTTTAACAGATTATTTTTGAGGTCGAACGTTAATAGGTATATGGGTCGTTAGCTGGAAGGGCGTACTGGGTCTTTTCGGTTTTAACAAGAGAGTTGATGTTGGCTAGAATTTTATAATTTGGCGAAAGTCCTGCCATTTTTCTCTCGATTTCCTGCACACCATTCCTTTGGAATATTGGGGCCAAATATTTTCAGCATTCTTTGTAAAACTCTGTCCGGGAATCCATCTGGTGCCTCTGGAGCCTTTTATTTGGCATGCTTTTAGAGCTTCTTGGATTCGGCTGAAGTCAGTGGTACATCCAAGAACCATCGCTTGATATCTGATAGTTTCGGAATTGTTACGTTTTTTTTGTCCATAATTATCAATGTCATTTTCTGAAGGGTCATCTTGGTGAGTATAAATAAGCTTTGTAGAAATCTCTGAAAGTGCGTTTATTCTTTCAGGATCATAACATTGTATTCCTCTGTCGAGTCTTTACTGCAAATACGTGTTCTTTTCTTATTTACTTTTTAGTTAGTTAGCTAAAAAAGCTACTGATTTATTGCCATTTCCAAAGTTTTGTAACACGAAGTCTTTGTACTAAGATTTTGGGTTTTTTTTTGTCGTTGTGATTTCATTTAATTCAGTGGGGGGAGGTACATAGTTTGGCCCAGCTTTTTCTCTCTTCCTGGAAGCATCTAACAGTTTTTAATAATGGTTCTTCTAATTCCTGTATACGTTTGTTTTTCTTTTTTCTTCTTATGTGATGAGAATGAGATTATTTTACTCTCATCACTGCTTTTCCTGCCTCCCAGAGAACAGATTTTGATGTCCCTGGGATATCATCAAATTCCAAATATGAAATCCACTCTTTTTTAAATATTTAATAAATTTCTTCGTCTTAAGCAATGATGTATTAAACCTCCAGTTTGTTGCTTTGTGGTTTTTCTTTCTTATTTACAAGAGTTAAGGAGACAGGTGCATGATCACTGACAGCTATAGGGTGTATCTCATGATCTGAAAATGTCAGTCAACAACGAGCTGCTGACTAAGAAATTAATCCAGACGAGAGTAAGATTGTGAGGGACGTGTGAGAAGAATGTATATTCTCTGTGATTAGGGTGAAGAGATCGCCATGCATTGCAAAAGTCCGTAATCGCTCATGTACTGTTTAACTATGTTTATTGATTGCCAACTGCGCTGAGTCCCTGTTGTACTCCGCCTGTCTATTTCTTCATTTAGATCAAAGTTGAGATCGCCCCCAAGAAGAAGTGAGCAGTCCAAGTGTTTAGACAGTGCAGAAAAAAAGAATGGAAGAATGGGGGGTCATCAACATTTGGGGCATATATACTGACAATACATATCTTTTTGCTATGTATAGATATTTTTACTATTATAAATCTACCCTCTGGATCTGTAACTGTGTCTAATACTGTAAAGTTAACATTTTTGTGAATTAAGATTGCTACTCCCCTTTGCCTAGAATTATAGCAGGCGGAAAACAGATTAGGAAGCTCAGTTGATTTAAGATCATTTGCAGCTGTGGCAGATTTATGAATCTCTTGTTATAAGACAACATCTGCCTGTAGTCTTTTAATCTGATTAAAATGTTTTAACTTTTTCTCTCTGGTGCCGGCTCCATGCACATTCCACGTGAGAAACCTTAGTGTGCCCATAGCTGTGCGTGTCGCTAAAATTGTACAGCGCATGTCACCACAGAAACAGATAGACCCAAGTGAAATCGTAGTCAGTGCCTGGGGTTGCGTCATATGGAGTCCAGAAGCAGAGATATGGCAGGGAAAAAGACAAAACATTAACGGACTGCTGGGGGTAAGAGGGGGTGAGAGATATAAGGTTATGTTAATAGATATTTGTGTGCGTGTGGTTTTTGTGTGTGACAGAAAGAAAAGAGAGTGACATAGAGGTGTGGTAACAAGTGTAAATAAGAGGAAGATGAGAGGAGACAAACAAAGGGCAGATACCCAAAAGCCCAGCCTTGGGCCCACACACATCAAACAATGAAAACATCATGCTGAGCTGTGCTTTACATAAGATTACATTTGCTATTTAACCTCTTATCTAACCAGTGTTACATGTTATAGATTAACCTGCTGTTGCTCCTAATTAAGCCAGGGAGTGATCTCCCGATCTCTAAACAACTGACCATTGATATAAAGTTTATCTACAGCCACTGTAGCTCTGATGCCTTCGCTGATATATTTCTTCCTAATTAGGAATAAAACTTGTCTCCGATCGAGGATCTCCTTTGGGAACTGGTCATTGACGCTAAAGTTCGTTCCCCGCAGCTCTCTGCCCCGACTTCTGACCTGCTCTTTTTGTTTATAGCACTCGAATTTTGCTACAATAGGCCGAGGTCGGCTGTGTTCGGGTTTCTTACCTCCGAGCCGGTGAATACGATAGAAAGTGATGTTTTTTACCTCGTGACTTGGGAGTTTTAGCTGAAGTTGGAGAAATTCACGGACCGTGGATTTGGCGTCCTCCTCTGCCCGTTCCGGGATACCGGAGAAAACAAGGTTGTCCCGCATATCCAGGATGGTCTCTTTCATTTTTTTATTTTCTCCAGACAGCTGCGTCATTCCATCGGTGACTGTTTTCACGCTATCCCTCAGTGTTTGGTTCTCAACTGTGAGCGAAGCGAGTTGTTCTTGGCTAAACTCCAGAGACTCCCTCAGAGCTTGAAATTCCCTGTGGAGAACCTCCACCAGGGCTAGACGGGCATCCAGGCTGGTTAGCTTCTTGTCGATAGAATCCAGGACATCAGCGTAGCTTTTCTCTGGAGAGATAGTGGAGGTGCTGGCCGAGCACTCTGAACGGGTGCGTTTTGATGTTGGTGTGGCCATGGGTGGAGATTTTTGTGGCTTGCCCATTACAACGTTATCAAAACATTCGTCCACGTAACTCTCCAGACTGTCCAAGGTTTTCTCGTCCAGTTTGTTTTATTGGGAAAATATGAGACAATGGTTAGTATTTTAAACGTTTCTATGTTCGGCTTGAATTTATTGGCTTGTTTTATCTGAGTTCTGTCGTGTTTGTTTACCAGTATACCGCCATATTACTTACGCACAACTCTCGCGAGATCTCAGCCGCTCATCTCGCTCAGGCGCTCCTACCTGCTTTCAGCCGCTCCTTCCTGTGAGATCCTTAGTATTATGTTACTTTTACTTTTAATAGAATTAATATTATTTAAGAAGAATCCCATAAAGTCATTACTGCTGAGAGCTAAGGGAATGGATGGCTCAACAGAGCTATAAGCTGTTCCAGCTTGGCGAAGTGTATTTTTATATAACAGTAGACTATTGTTCCCAATTAAATAGGAGTCCTCTAGGTGTGTAGAGCGCCATTTTCTCTCCAATTTTCTAACACTGTGCTATAAAGTATGCAGCTCTGAATTAAACCAGGCAGCCAGCCTCCTATGAATAATTGCCTTCTAGAGAATCAGTTTGTGAAGGGGAGGAAACAAAATTATTGCCCTCATCTGTGTTTTTCTGTTGTAATGGGGAAATTAAAAATGGAACAGATCCGATAAAGGTTGTTACAGCATTGTCTGATAATTATCTACTATAATGAAATTTTCTGGAGTACTCAGTTAAATTAAACTTAAAGGTTATCAAAAATAGTCAGACAGGACAAGGTTAGGAGGAAATAGTTATTTCATTACACTCAATGCCATATGTCTGTCATAATGCGCTCAGTTTCTTACAGACCAAAGAGTCCGTAAGAAACTCTTTGGTCTCTTTGAACACGTTCGGGAACACTACTCCCAGCATGAACGCTGCTTCCGAACGCTCGGGAGGAGCATGGTGAGTTGAAGAGCTTACTTCAGTGGCAAACAATGAAAACCAGAAAGCTTAAAAGCTTAAATAGAGAAGTGGAGTATGAACCAATGAACTGAGAGAGGAATTAATCAGGAGGGATATGAGACAGCTGGGGACAAGGGAGCCTAAACAATACAGAGGGAGAATGACTAACGAACATGATGAGCGGGGAGGTGACCAGAACACGAATAAACAATGACTGCAATAAAGAACATAAACAGGGGGGACACCAGATCTATAAGGAAATAACTAAACACATCTAACACAGGAACCCAGAAAACAACAAAACTAAACAGAAGGAATCTAAATAAACCAAAATGAACAGAAAAGCACCTGGCTGAGCAGAGAAAATAAACATAACTCCGCCCTTCATAATCCACAAAACCAAATCAACCAACCAGGGTGGGCAGAGGGGGCCTCTGAAGGAGGGCAAGAGCCAAAAACACAAAACGACCCGAACATGGTGGGCGGAGGGGGCCTCGGAAGGAGGGCAAGAACCAGAAAACAAAAAAAAAAACAGAGTTCATGTGGAGGGCTGGGACGTTGAGACCTCAGCGGCCGTCGATGACTGAGGAGAAGTCTAGAAAGTCAGTGTCGACTGATAAGGAATCTGGAAGATCTGCGACAACTGAGAAGGAGTCTAGGGGGAGCAGGTGGTCTGGAGGCCGGCGATAAAGGAGCGTAGAGGACCCTCGGAGGATCCGGTCAGGAGGTTGGCCACAAGGGAGCAGGCCGTGGAGCGTAGAGTACCCTCTGGGACCTCGGTGGAGCTCTGGAGACTGTAACCCTCTGCGTGGCCATGGAGAGCGGTGCAGGGACTGCTGGAACCCTCAGCGAGGCCATGGAGATCTGCAGTGGAGCCCTGAAGATCTGCAGCGGATGTGTTGTGGAGGGTCAGCAGCATGAGGTGGGTCCACCTGGATGCCGTTGTCATGGAGGGTCAGGAGCAGAGGTAGTTCCTTCTTGAACCCCTTTTCAGTGGAAGCGATAGCTAGAGCTGAGGTGTCAAGAAGACCCTCAGTGGAAGCAGCAGTGGGAGCTGAAGCATCTGGCTGACCTTCAGTGGAGGCAGGAGCTGAAGAGCTGGCTGACCTTCAGCGGAGACTGAAGGAGGAGCTCATGGTGGTGATGATTGTTTGGACTGAGCCAGAACTGTAGTTGGTGATGAAGATACAGGCGACAGAGGCTGAACCAGCAGTGTAGATGATGAAGATGATGCTGATGGCAGAGTCAGGAGTGTAGGTGGCAACACTGATGTCTGAGCCCGGAGTGTACATGACGATGAGGATGATGATATCTGAGCCAGGAGTGCAGATGATGATGGTGATTAAGCCTGGAGTGTAGATGAAGAGGGTGCTGAAGTTTGGTCAGGAGGACCTGAGGTGTTGAGAAGACCCTCAGTAGCAGAAGCAGATAACTGAAGCATCTGGCTGAACTTCAGTGGAGGCAGAAACTGAAGCATCAGTGGACTGAGAGATGATTTCTGCCAAAGCTTTCTGGCGCTCTGATTTGACATCCTTCGAGAGCCTTCTTGGGGAAATAATTTCCCCAATCTTCTGCCCAGGACCCCAGACGATTTGCAACATCCAAACGCTTCCAGGGGGAAGTGTTTGTCGGGATCAGTTGAAAGAGCTTTTAAGGAGGGTCAAGTCCTTATGACTTGACCCTCCTTAAAAGCTCTGTCCAGTCGTGCCAGTAAATGGAGGGCAGCTTGGTCCAGGTGTTGGCGTAGTGGCTCAGCAGCAACTGAATCTGGTTGGGGTGACATGCTCTGGAGATGGGGAGCAGTGTATTCACCAGCTCTAAGCTGCAAAGAGAATTAGGCACTGGAACCTGCCTGTGGTGGTGCTATGAACCGTGGGGAAATGAATGTGAGAGAATCAATCCTGACTTGTAAACGCTTAACCTGTCGGTATGCGGTGTGTGCCATTACTGCCGTCACGGCCCATCCGATTACAAGGAGAACTACAGTAACGGTCATAGTGTAGGTTTCTGTCCATTCTGTTCGCCTGGGGAATTGAGGGGGAGGGGTTTGTGAAGTTTTAACTTGGGGGGGTGGGGGCTGAACTTAATCAGTTTGGTACCTTCCCCACCAGAAGTTGTTCTTTGATACTAGCATCAATGCTGAAATTATATCATTTGAAGGCATCCATAATTTCAATTTTCGGTATCATATCGGTCGAGATTAAGGTGATGGAGGATTATGTCTCCGAGGTGGAGGGTGCACCTTGGGGGTACGGGGGAAAAAACATCGTTTGGGGGGGGAAATTTTTCATTCGGGTAACGGGGTTGTGTCGTGCTGATCGTAAGATAGTGTGGAGGCATGAAGCTCTGCTTTGACTAGACTAAAAGTGTTATTATTGTCTCTACCAAGTATTGTTCTTACAAGCGCCTGACTGTCTGGAGAGCAGAGTGCATTAGAAAAAAAAGTCCCTTGTGAGGAGAGGGGAAAAACTGATGCTTATTATTGCAGGAAATCTTGTGAAAATTCTGACCCCTTTGCCAGCTGGGAAATTTTTGACATCCCAAAAGTTTTTGCCAGGTCACTGTGACATGGAATCTGCATCCAGATAAGCGATAAATTTTTTTATTGCAAACTGTCACGTCTGCCCATTTAAAGGTTTGCAGATGTTGGCTGAATGGGGGTTTCCCGGGAAAAAGTGGACAAAACAATGTGGGGGGTGCCAAGATGTATTGAGTTTTTTACGTTAAATGATCCCAAACACACACCAATGCCTTTGTAACTCTATAAAAAGGCTGCTTCACAAAAAACCCCTTTTTTTTTTTGGAGCACTTTGTAACACCAAGGAATGGTGATGAAGAAAATGAGTTTGGCAACTTTTGAAGAATAAAAGGGTTTCCCCTCGTGGGGGAGCGGGGAGAAGGGGAATTCTGCTGAGTCTGTTTATTATCTTCGCTCAGTGATAAAAGACCGCCCCGCTCCTAAAATAGAAAAGGCTTCTGCCATTGGTGTGCTTACAAGCCATCAGTTACCCGCCACGTTCGACTTTGGGTTTCCTACCCTGTGTCCTTTTCAGAGTTACTTTAGCCTGACAGTTTTTGTTCAGGAGATCCCCCCCTTAAAAACCACACATGTAATCCGGTGACGTCTCTAATAAAAGGATTACTTGGGCACACCCAAGGGGGGGGTCCTTGGTTTTGGTGCACAGGTCTAAATTGGAATTAAGTAAAGGTTTGGGGGTCGGCATCGTTGGGTAAACTAAGAGTGATGGGGGTTTTCAGATGTATTGTTTGTTCTTTTTCCCCAAAATCCGACTTTTCAATACTGGTTTTAAGCCTATATAACCTTTGCTCTTTCAATGATGGGGGAGATTGAGCATAAATTCCTATCTCTATGTCATTTGGGTTGACGAAAATTGGAATTGCCCCCTGCCTAAGCTATAAGCTAGGTGTGTTTCTGGAGGTTGCAAGGTGTCTGTCCGGTGTGAACTTTAGGATCTTCTCTACTAAATCCAGGGGAAACTAGGTAAAGGTGGGTATACGTCCTTTCGGTTAGACTGTCTACCGAAAACCAAACCTCCCTAATCAGGTCTTGCATCAAGTCTCTTACAACCTGTGTGTACATCAAATCATTCTTGACCACTTCTGTGAGGGTTTTGCAGTGCATGCAGGGTATTGTTAATAAGAGTTGAGTGTAAATTTACGGAAAAACGGTGCCCTGGGGGGTCTTAAATTGTACTTCCAATATTTCTCTGTTGGAGGGGAGTCTTTTTTGGTTTTCTGGCATTTTTTCATCTAATTTTTGCACGTGCCCTGAATATTTTTTTCAGGCTCACGGAATTTGCTGCCGGAAGGCCAATGGAAAACAATGATCCCAGCTCTGTCGCCGGGGCTATCAATCCACCTAAGGAATTTTTTTTGGGCATTTACTGGCCACTGAGGTCCTCTTCGGTGACCATGAATTTCTCTAGTTTGGTTGAGGATATAGATTGTATTTTTGCTTGGCAGGGTCTAGGCTCTTGGGGGGTTTTGAGTCCACCTGCGGGCCCTTCCTTCAGTCATCAGTGGAGGAAGGGGGGGGGTTTTTGGAAAAAAACACATCCCATGGGTCTAGACGTACGAAAAACCCCCTCTGCATGTGAAGTCTACAGTGTGTAATAAGGAGCCCGGGGGTGTCTTGGGGGGACTGTCCCGTTGGGGGTCCTATCTCTACTACGCCGGTTGGCAGAGCAAGTGGTTGAGCCCAAAAAAGAATGCCAATCATCCAGATGACCTCCATCCTGCAACAGAGAAAACCCTGATTATAAAAGGGATTTTTTAAGGGGGGAACTTGTTAGGGGGTTAGTGCACGTTAGTGTGGGTTTTTTTTTAACATGCACCTATCTGGTTTGACCCTATATGCTATCCTCCCCTTCCTCCTGTCTGGAAAGGGGAGCCCTGGTTTCCTATGGACGAGGGTCGGTTTTTGGTAGGGCTTGATCTGGTTTGCGTTAAAACCCATTTGTACACCGGGGGTCCTGTTTGGATTTTGAGATTCTTTTTCTGTAGGCCACTGGTGAGAGTTTTCCCCAAAATTTTTCAAAGGGGGCCCTGCCCATTTTGGGGGGAAATTTTCCTGGTACCCCCTTTTGGTTGGTTTGGGGCCCAAATCTGAAAAAAGAAAACTTTCTCACCCACTTCGTATTCCGGGGGGGCTGCTTTCCGGTCAAATGTTGTTTTTTTGCACCTTCTACGCTGGCTTCCAGGTTCGTTTGTGCCCAAGCGAATGGGGATTTGAGGTGCTCCTTCAAGTCTGTGACATATTGATGTGCTGTGTAGGCATTTGTCACACTCATCTTCCCCTGGATGGTAAAGCAGATGGAGTGGGGGGTCATTTGCCTTCCCCAGTCATCATCTCAAAGGGTTTTTACTCCTGTGGAGCGCTGGGGGGTGGACCGGATGGCCCCCATCGGAACCAAAGGGAGTTTGATGTCCCGCCCTTTTCCGTTGCTGCTAACATATTCTTTAGCAGGGGCCACTATGGTGGCGGTTCATCCTGACCCGACGATTGTGGGTGGTAGGGAATGTGAAATTTTACTTTCCCCCCCCCAGACTGCCCAAAAAGCCCTGTCATGACGCTCGAGGTGAAAATGTGTTCCCTCTGTCTAAGTTAATGGAAAAGGGGAAGACCCCCCCCGGGCTGAAAAAACATGGTTCAGGAAAAAAGAACAGCCGTGGTTACAGTGGGGTTTTTGGTGCAGGTAAGCATTCAACCCACTTGGGGGAAACTGCACGTCCCGTGTTAGGAGGTATTTATTACCTCTGGTCGATTTGGGGACTGGTCCAACCCAGTCGATTTGCAGGTGGGCCCCGGGGGGAAATTTTAACCCCCCCTTTGCTGAAGGGGGGCCCCGGGCCCGAGTGGCTGGGATGATTGGGAAATTGACAGCAAGTCCAAACATCCTTGGATGTCAAACGGTTGTTCAACTCAAGCATGGGTGTGCCAAAACCCAAACCCAGGTTCATTTTCCCGGAATGGGGGAGAGGTTGAAAGAAAACGCGGGTGCTCGTGAAGCTTCTGTCCCTTTTTTGACTGTCAGCTGGACCCGGTCCCCCCTCTGTTCGCTGCGGTAGTAGTGAAAGGGCCCTCACTGATGGCCTGGCAGGCCCCTGAGGGAATTTTTTGTCCTGACAGCATGACCTCAGGGGTTCCCAGGAAAGGGACTTGAGGGGAGCGCTGGCTCGGGGCCCAAAACCAACCGGGGTTGAAGGTGTCCAAACTGGGCCCCCCCCAACCGAAACCAGCAGATCCTTCCCGATGAAAAAACCGGAGGGTGCAGGTGTTTTTGGGGCCAATACAAAAAGTATGGGAGAGCTGTCTCTTGTCCCCCCTTGCACATTGAGGATGCGGGACTCCAGTTGCCTTCAGAAGGCGGGCGTGGCCCAGCCTGCTGAAAGAAAGCCTTTTGGCTGCGTCCGGCGCCTAAATAGACGGGGTTTTTCCGGGGGGAAAACCCCGCCCATATATTTCCCTGCTGATTGCGGATTTTCTTCAACCCAAAATTGCTAAGATCACTTCTGCTGCCGAAGGTGTTCCTCCAGGGAAACACCCCTTTCCCACTTTTTGGGTTTTTTGAAGGTTTCACCTCTTTGCTTTTCAGAGAGCAAGAGAAATGAGTTTTATGGGGCGAAGGGCAGTTCTCTGGGTGGTCGGGTGCACTTGTGCACCACGGGTTACCCGAGACTGGCTCTGTCGGAGGCATGAGCTTCCCCCCAGAGGTTCTTTGGGGCCCCTCCAAACGGATACTTGGTTGATAGCGAAGGGGGGGTTTTTACTGTTTTGCGCCCAGGGTTTTTTTGGCACCTCTACCTGGGCCCAAAGATGGCCCCCCCCCCCCTGGGTGGCAGTCAATGAGGGGGGCCCCCAACCTGTCCAGCAGGTCCTGGCCGACAAGGAGAGGCTCTGTGTCCAATGTGCAAATTTAAAGGGGTGGGGCCCAAAGTCATGGTTTTTGGGGAATAAAACCCACCCAACCCCCCAAAACTGGTTATGTATGAGCAGTCTTGGGTGTAGCTGGTGATGCTTACACCCCAAAAACCCAACCCTCAATCTGAAATGGTTTTACCACGGGCGAGCATAGCTCTACTCACCTCCTCAAACAGGGTTGAGGACATCAGGCTAATTTTTCTGATCCTGTGTCCAGGAATGCGTTCGCCTTAACGCACCCCCTATAATTTTTCCGGACAGTATAGGCGACCTGCATGTGTGTTGTGGGTTTTTTTTCACCCAAGAATTTTTGGGAAGGAGTGGGGGGTTGTTTCTCCTGACGAGATCTCAAGGGGTCCTTTGGGGTTTCTCAGGTTTGTTCCCCATCCAAACCAGATAGACTCTGGTTGCCGTGGGGACGGAGTCCACGCTTAGTCATGCTGACGGGGGATTTCAGATCTGGTTAAACCGGAATGGTCGGGTTTTCCTGTTTTCGAAGGGGTTTTGGGTGGTGCGGTGGCCTCATGCACCGCTTCTGTTACCATCTTGCGTAAAGGCCCCCCTTCATCCCCTTTTCCTCATAATTCCTTCTGCGTGTCGGTCCCCCCCTTTTTCACCAGTCTTACCTTTTTGGGCCCCCTTGATGGTCAGGGCATCTGCTGGACCTGGGGTTATCCGGTTTCCCAGACTTTGGGTTTCCGTTCATTGCCAACCCCCCGTTCCTGCTGACCAAACCTACGTTTTTCCCTGGACCTGTTCTTGAAGTGGGTTTTCCTGCTGAAGGGTTTTCCTGAACTTCTAACGCAAGGCTGGTTCTTTCAGTCTGGACCTGTAAAACCCTAGCCCCCCCCTCATCCCTTTGGGCCGGGACGTGTACGTTTTTTTCCCATGCCATCTGAGCATATTTGCGGATCTCTTGCATGCTCATGGTCTTTTTTCTGCAAAATACATAGGAACATGGTTATCTCACACTTTCATGAAGGGTTTGGAGGAACAGGGATTTTTTAAAAGCATTTTCCTCCCCCAAATGCCGGGAGCGTTGCGTCCTTGGAAGTAAACAGCTCTCAAGCGCCCGGGTAATACCCCTGGGTGGCTTCGCTTTTCTTCTGCTGGATAGTGAAAGCACCAAGTGTGGCGGAGGCCCCGGTCTGTGTACACAGAATATTCTTTCCCTTAACGCTTCGCAAAAGGGGTTGAATAACGGTCTCGGGAACTGCAGGGGGGGGGCCCCCATGAAAAAACATGGACGCTCCCGGATGTTGTCTTCCAGATGAGCCTTCAGTTTTTCCCGGTTGCTGATAGGCAATACAAATCTAAAAAACGGTTTCAACTTCCCTAGATAGTCGTCAATGTTTGACCTCTGCATTATTAGGGTCGAAACGCTCTATGTCCTTTGGGCCAAAACTCAAGCTGGCGGGTGGGCGCAATCCACTCTCAGGGATTGGTGCTGGCCCATCTGAGTCATCATCTGAGAGTTCACTCCCCCGCCCACTCAGGGTGTGTCAGTGCATCACGCCTCATCCTTGGAGGAGGCCCCCAGTGGGGGCCTGCTCCGGGTTAACAACGGTGGGCCCTGTGCTCCCCGGACTCGGGGCCCGGGCAGTGGGGTTTAAAGGGGGGGGTAGGAGCCCCCCGGAATCCCAGGGGGGGCTCTCCGTTGCCCTTGGCAGAGGTGAGGGATCGTAGAGGGGACCGTACTGCGAGTCAAGTTTGAAGGCTGCTCCCCCTCTAAGCCTTTTAAACATTTTACTCCTTTTTTGCTGGTATCCCCAGCAGGGTATCATTCATGGCTGCTGATTACAGTGGGGTTGGGGGCACCGGGGGCACCACTGAACCTATTCTGACTACTTACACCTGTTTTTTTGCCTCGGTGGATGTATGATGAACCCCCGAGCCTTGAAAAAGGTAATCTCTGGAGAAGCAGCTTTTACATCCTCCAGATCTGACCCTGCAGGGGTTTCTCAGGGTATCGCAGGTGTGGGCTCACCTCCAAAGGTTTAAACCCCTGTGAGGTGGGTTTTCTGTTTGCCCCCCATTCCCCCAGGGATGGGGGAGTGGCCTGGCTACTCTCAATTGTCTCCAAACCTATTTCCAACTTCTGTTAGTTCACCTCTAAGGACATCCAACCGTCTGCAAAGTATCATTCAGCTCGAACTGCAGTTTAACACGCTGGTCAATTTCCCAACATTAACCTTCGCTGATACAACAGAGTGAGCTGTTCCTAACACATCTGACACCCGTCGGTCTTTTGGTGGGTTTTAAATGACTTGGCCCCCTTCCAAATCCTGGCTTCACATTGCTCAATGCCATAATCATTGGGGGAAGACCTTTTTCCTCCTCTGAGGATTAACAGAAAAAAAATTGACCCAATCGTTTCTTTTTGTGCCTGCATTCCTCTAACATACACACATCTCCAGCTGCAGTCTAGGATGTTTTCCTCCATCTTTTGGCCCAAAATGCACAATGGTAAATACACTGACAATTGCAAAAACCAAAAAAAACCCCTTTTTAGCTATGAAAACCCCCACTAAAAATTACCAGTCGTACCCTACCAATTAGCGGTAACAAAAAAAACAGCCAAACGTAAAATTTTTTTGATGAATAATAGCTAAATTAGTTTGCAGCACACAAACAGGCTGAGCTGTTCTATGATGAACGGTAGCTAACTTAGTTAGCAGCAATACAAACAGCTAAGCTGTTCAGCTAGCTGTCTGATTCAGATATGTATCCTGCAGGTGTAGGGTTTTCCCTTTAAAAAATGGGAGTAATCAAAGGGGACAAAAAAAGGGAAAAAGGGAAAAAAAAAAAAAAACGATTTTCCTTTTTTCCTGAAATAACCCAAAAACCCCAACTTCAAAATAACCCTTTTTTAAAAAGTAGAAAAATGAAACTAAAACATTCAATGCTGTTCTTTTTAGCTTCAAATAAATGTTAGTGCTTCCTAATATGGGATCACTTACCTTCTATTTTAGGCAACTAAGTTAGTTTTTTTTTTTTTTTTTTGTGAGTCAGAATTTAAAAACATGCTTCACACAATAAAAACCCAGCAAAAACGCTTACATTTTATCCAAAATTTGGTCATGAATGATCAATAAAATTCAGCTTTTCAACTTTTAAGTTATGCCCCTTTGATCATAGGGGATGGAATTTTCTGCCTGTGTTAATGAACTGAGTGATTAAAATCAAAGTAGGAACTGCAATTTCTCACTAGTGACCACCAGGTGGTACAAAAGTGCCGGTCTGCAATTTGGGAAAATCCAGCTGCCACTGCAATTTTTTTCAATGGCCACCAGATGTAGGTGTTGCTCTCTACCTGAATGGGAGGGGTGGTCAGACCTGTAATTACACCAAGCGGACCCCACTGGAGGCTGCCTATCGGCACTGGTTCCCTGCAGCTGGCGCAGCAGGGCTGCCGGCTGGAAAATCAGCTTTAAAATTTGCCACAAGCTATAAAAACCCTTTAACCCTTTGCATCCAACCACAAAGACCTCTGAAAGATTTTTTATCCTCTGCAGCAGAACTGAGCAAACTCCATTCAAGAACCCCTAGATCAAAACGCTCTCTGCAAAACTCGAAAAAATCTCACGTTTAAAAAGTTCTAGTTTAAATGCCACGGATATCACAATTGTTTAATTCTGTGCAACACTGATGTGATGTCTGTCTTTTTTAAGGCCCAACCCCGGACGCCAAATCTGTTGTAATTATAGATTATTGATTAATTTGAATATTTATCAAGAATTATAATTAAAATCCTAAACCGATAAAATTAACTCCTTAACCCAAAATCCTCGTTTATGAATTGAAACCAGAGGGGCCCCAATTACGGCTCAAGGCCTCTGATAATTACAATTATTAATGTACTGTTTTAATCAACCGTTTCTGCCCAAAACATGGGGAACTTTGCCTTTTTTTTTGGGACTGACAAAAATCACTCTTGTACAAAAATAAACACAAAACACGTTCTCTTTATCTACGTGAAAATGTATTAAATCAATCAGCCTGAAACAATCAACTCTCCGGGGGTTCAATAATCTTCACCTACTAAAACATGCAAAGTTCTACACCAAAAGGGGAAAAAATTATCTAAAAAAAAAAAGCAAAACAGCAGTGTGCTTTTGGGGGTGTATTGAATCAACCAGCAGTTACGGGGAAAATGGTAATATGACAAAGGGAATGTGGTGTGGAACGAAGTTTTTGAAAAAAGTCCGCCAGAAAGCGTAGTCCAGCGGGCCCGGGCGGGGTTTCATAAAACCCCCAAAAAGCAAATTTTTGTAAACTCAGCTTAGACAAAGGAAGGTCATAAACCTTTTGGCGGCAAGGTTTAGCAAGCAGTGAAGTTGGAAACAAAGAAATGTTGAATTTCACCAGGGGGTTACTGTCGTAGTCCAGTATTACCGGCGCTCCGGGGTTCGCACGGTTTTAAAAACACAAACTTGTGAGACACGGTGGCCTCAGCACTCAATGCAATGTTGCATGCAAATACAATTTCATAACATCAAGCCCCAAAAAGTGGTGATTCTGATCCCCACAAAAAAAAAAACCTATCTTTTTCCCTGCCCAGACTCCCCAAAAAAAGAAATCAAAGAAGATGATAAAGGATGGGTTAATTACTTTGTGGAGGGGCAATTCTTCAGAGCTGCCCACGTGGAGGGGGGTGAAGAGGGGGGAAAAAGTTGGAAGTTTTAACATGCGTCCACGGGTTAAATTCGGGGAAAGGCGATCAATCTTTGTCCTTTGGCCTTCTTGGGGAAAAGGGAAAAAAATATGATCTGACCGTCAGCAGCCCACTAAAAAAAAAAAACAAAGGGGGCGATCCGTCTCTTTTAAAAACTCGTTTTTTTTTTTGGTTTACGTGTTTTAAAACTAACACCTAAACTTGAAATTTCCGGGGCCTTCTTATTCCAGAAACTTCGGTCATAAACGTTCTTTTCATTGGCCAAGGGGGGGAGAATAAATGAAAACTCCACGTGGGACCTTCTTCTTCTCCAAAGGTTCCCTTAGTTGCGGGGGTAACCCCTGTGTCGAGGTTTCCAGCTGAAGGCAAGGTTTTTAAAGTGTCCCCCCTTCCCTATTAAACCCTTCGTTTTGACGTCAGATCTTTGTGGTGTCAGACTTGAGACGTCCCCGTCCTACCAGACGCAGTGGCCCCACTGGAATTTGTAGTGGCAGAAAAATACTGTATACAAAATGGCCGATGATGTCGGAAGGCCTGGTGGTGTCCAGCAATGTGTAAATGGTCCAGTATTCAGCAAAAAAAGTGGTCCCAAAAAACAGCAAACTTTGAACACATATAGAAAAAAACACAGACAACTTATCACTAAAATATAAAGATTTATCAACAAAAACAAGTAAACCCCGGGTTTAAAAATATGTGACGCGCCACGGCAAAACCAAGGAACAAGTGGGGAGACACAAACGGAAAAAATGAGGAAAAAAACCGTCAATTTCTGAGAAAAAGGGTTTTTCGTTTTTTTCAAAATGTGCAAGTTGAAATTATGAAGTATCCACTCAGTTCTTTAAATAACAGGTTTTGGAGGTTTTAAAAAATGGTAAAATTTATATTTAAACTCGGCTTGGGGGGGTTTTGAGCCAGTTTTGATTTACATTTTGGGGGGGGGGGAAATCCTCAGCTCATTTCTGTAGCGGCTTTGTTTTTCTGCGCTGGCTTTTGTTCTGCTTGTCGACCAAAAACCAGCGCGCTTCAAAAAAACCTCGTGGCTACTTAACAGCTCCTATGAAAAAAAATAATGTATTTCTTCACGATGGACCAAGCTCAACGTGTGGCAAACGAAGTGAATCGCGGCTGTTACAGCGCTTCGCTGTGGGAGTACATGTTCAGCAGTACCGTCGCCGGAAGAAAGGAGAACTCTTCACTTGGGACACAGTCCTGTAGCCGCAAGCTTTCTCCAGAGATCATGTACAACATACGGATGGATTCTTTAGCAGCAGAAAGGGAGTGGCAGGACATGAGAATAATCGGACATCTTGAAGCAAACCGGCGTACGCTAGAAACTTCAGCAATGACCACATCCACCAAGAAGACACCACGGAAAAGAAAACACGCCAGGACAACGTATTCCATCGGAGGCATCAAAGTCTGCCGGAATACCTTTCAGTTTCTTATGGGGTGAGTTTGATAAGTTTTTAAAAAACTATTTTAAATCATGTACTGAAGCGGACAAATCACGTAAACCTGACCAGCCAAATATTAAAATCGGCTTGAGTGAGGTTTATGTTTGTATTTTTAATCTAAGCTTGAGGTAGTTTTTTTTTTCTTCCCCCTGCGCTGGGTGATCGGTGGTCACAACAACAGTTTTTTGGCTAGCGTAGATACACGAGTTTAGCTGGACAATTACTGTATCCCATGTGAAAATTAACTTGAGAGGGGGTTGTATTTTCAATCTAAGCTTGAGATAGGTTTTTTGTTCCCCCTGCACTGGGTGATCAGTGTTCACAACGAAAGTTTTTTGTCTAGCGTAGCTACACGAGGTTAACATCTACTGTATCCCATTCACAATGTGAAAATCGACTTGAGTGGGGGGGAGGGGGGTTGTATTTTTAATCAAAGTTTGAGGTTGAAAAATAAAACAAAAAACAAATACCTGTTTCTATATTTTGTGTTAGAGGTTTATTTCTATAAACACACCTATATGCAGAAAAAACGTGGTGTGTTGTCATACCAATTTTGTCAGCACTCGTCGATGTAAACCATAAGCTGACTATTTCCTTTGTTTCCCCCGCTCAGAATCTGTTGAAAAATAAAATGCTTATTTCTATTATGGTCCTTCTGTGTACAGGTAGTGGAAAACTGCTCACCAGAAAGTTGCCTCAACATCCCACAGCTGGTCGGACTGGAAGATGGCACGGTGTTAGTCAACACCTTTGACTGGCAGGCACACCTGAGTCCCTACTTTCGAAAGCTCCCACAGATCAAGACTTACCAGCACTTCAGGTATCTATTATGCAGACTTCGACAGTCTGTATTTCTCAATAACAAAGAGACATGCAATATTTTAATTGTCTTTTGTGTGCTTTTATTAACAGCTTTGATGCCAAAAGACCTGGTGTGGTCCTAGCTAGGACTCACAACCACGCAGAGCCTGTTAGCTTTCAGCTCCTGTTTGACCCGGGAGTTCTACCCCCTGTCGTCTGTGTTCCTGCCCTGCCTGCACCTGGACTGGCCACGGACAGACAGACTTATCTTTATTCAAAGATTAGGCCATTCTGTTCCGATGAAGCGAAGGACATTACATGCCCAGCACCACAAAGCACTACACAGAACAGGACACAGAAGAGGATGATGGTGTGACACTGTGACTGTGACAATTTGTAATGTGTATAAAGTTGTAAATAAAAATTACATTTGTGACATGATCAAAGTCAAATTATTGCCCATTTCTTTTCCTTGGTCCATTAAAGTAAAGAGGTTTGCAGACATAAAATTTGATGGGTACATACAGATTAAATAGCTGTACCACCAGCCTGTTCTAGATTAACTCGTATTCAAAAGGTGTAAACTATTAACACATAGCTCTATTCATACCTGCACACATAAAATGAAGACTGATAAACAATATTTCTGCATGCTACAATAATCTTTGGACATTTCATATTACATATTAAGAAGAACACATCCACATAATTATGATATTTTGCTAATTGCTGTGAGATAGGATTTCAAACTCGGCCTGAGGCAGAACATTTAATAGACTGGAACTTTAATTGAGACTGATCTAAAAACAAGAGGAAACCAAACCAATCACCAGGATGCAGACCTTAGGTTGCAGTCATGATGCAATTTGCAGACATAAATAATATAAAACATCGATTGGAATGCAGTGTTGTAAATTATCTTTACATAGAAAAATACTACTATGAGTTCAGTGACAGAAGTCTTGCAGTCAGTTGGAGCTTCTGTTGACAAACAGTTGGGGGAGGTGGGCTATTCAAAGTTATTCAAATTAGCAGCTTTTGTCACCGCCCTGCTTTCAGGGAGAGAAAACAACGAATCTTTGAGTGCTGATTTCTCAGAAAAGTAGTCTGGTGAGTGCAGACATTCAGATGGTCATATCTTCTTCAATTCTTTTTTGATTTCCACAAGTTTGACATCATTGGAAAGCTGAGACTCCACTTTTTCAGGATCTATAAATAACTCAAAACGACCCCAGGTAGACTTGTTCCTGGTTTTGCCACGGCCAGTCACATATTTCAGTTAACAAACTATTTAACAAGGCTAGAAACAATTCAGGTGAAACTCCCAAGCAAGATGAAAGAATAACAAAAACTAATGAACTATTTACAAATAAAGGAAAAAGGGGACCAATAAAAAATGATGCAATGATGTCACACTTTAGTGTGGATATTTATGTTTAAGAACCAAGGTTTATATTGCCGTATTTGGAAATGAGGTCAAATTAGTTTTAAAACTTATCAAGAACAATTGACATGTGTTTAAATAACCAATTCTCAATGCAAATCAGAAGGGTAGATAAAACGGTTGAAAAAATATATTTTGAAGAATAACAGAAATCAATAACCTTTTGGACAACTGATTCTTAATGCTGTGTTGATTAGCCCTCAGTGGATGATTTTGAATGGCCTGCAGTGTTGCCAGATCTTGCGAGAAAAACAAGCAACCAGCTCTATGAAAAGAAGCCTAAAACAAGCCCAACGGAAAACCACCACACTATGTAAAACAGAGGGCAATTATAAATTTTAAATGTATACAATTATTATAGCATTATACATAAGCAACAGCAAAATTATGCTAAACACTTTAACCATGAATTCTTTGAATAACTCCTACTTTTAAACTCTGATATGAAGAAAAGTGAATTTTGCAAAATGCAAAATCAGCAAAATCACAGTAAACATAGTCAATAAAAAAACTTTCTTTAAACTGTTTAAAAGAAAAGACACACATGAGCTAATTCAAACAGGCTCAGTGTAAAACCATGTTTCTTCGTGGTCAAAAATCACATATGTTAAAATTAGCATAAAGCCTGGCACAGATAAAAAAAGATGTAAAACTGCATTTACCTGGACTACAATACATCATTGCTATTTTCCCCATTTACTGCAACTCATTCACTGGCTGTCACTCTAAGCTCCGGCGTTGGTGTGTTTGGGGTCTGTGGTCAACTCGGGCGGGCGGCGCAATAACCAGGAAACAGGGGCATGGAAAGGACAAACTACCTTCCACTCATGTTTTGCTTTATTGTGGGGAGCTGCGAGATAAGCAGGGGGTTTCACTTGGAAACAATGTTAAGCCCAAATAAGCAACTTCAAATTCAAAAAGCCCAAAAAACCACAACCTGCCACTCACAAGATTTGCAAGCAACTTCAGAAAAAAAATAAGCCCAAAGTTGCTTATAATAAGTGGACTTGGCAACACCGATGGGCTGACACTCACAAATTGGTGGCAAACCGGATATAATTATTTGACCTTCCTAATAGCAGGTAAAATTACATCTCATCCAGTTCAACGGAAAGCTTTTAGGTTATTTACCACTCCTTTAAGTCACACATGTACCTTTAACAACCATTAATATAAATATTGATTTGCGTATGTGCACTGCCATTGTGTTATGGCCAATCCGTGTTTAAACCAATTATTGAAGTAAAGTTTGTCATAACCTTAACTAAAGGCTTAGCATTAGCTCAACAGGTAGCCAACTAGCACTCAAACTAGTTAACTGTTAAAATCACAAACAGAAGCAAAAACCATGGTTTAACAATATTTAGGTTGTTTTATCCTAAACTAATTTTCTCTGCCCAGACACAACCTCTTAAGTGAACCCTTCTGATGAACAGGAGTAAAAAATAAGAAGTGAAGAAGTAACAAAGATAAACCATGACTGGAATAGCAATGTGTTTTAAAAAAGAAAGAATAGTCTTACTGCTTTTGTTAGATTTAGGAGCGTAGATTGCAGCCAGGTGCAAAAATTCTACAAGAATTACAGGAACGGGCAGCAGAAGTCTGGTGCAAAGTTATATTCTCTGGTAAACTTTACTTCTGGTTGATTTGGACATTTAGAAAATCTTTTTCCAGAGAACAGGTGAGAGCAACCATGAGTCCTTTGTTGTGCCAACAGTGAAGCACGTTAATACATCCCTGTCTGAGGTAACTTCTTATCCAAAGGAGTGGAATTTCTGCCAGTTCTGCCTAAGAACATTACTGTGAATAAAGAGAAGGAATAAAGTATCTCTTTGTCTTTTCGGCACAATGCACCACTACATCACAAAGGAAAACTGATAAGAAATAATCTGAAAGCATAAAGTTCTGAAAAGTTTGCCCATGAAACTCCACAGATCTTAACCCCACAGAGAACCTGTGGTCAGTTCCCAAAAAGCAGGAGGAGAAACACAATCTTACAATCTGTGATCAACCCCAAGCTTTAATAAAGTGAGTGGGGATTTGGCCCAGTTATCCCTGTGCATGTGTAGATTTTGTTTTGGTCAGGGGTGTCTAAAAAGCATTCCAGGGGGCTATTTGCAGCCGTCAGTTTTTTGTGGCGCTAAGAATAGCACAAATATGACCCACCAGAACAGGTGGTTGAAGTTTATAAACCTCTTTTAAAGGGTGGGCAGCCTTTCGAAATGCTAAGGACAAATTAAAATCTTATTACAATGGAAAATGTTAGGTACAGCACCAAGTGTTTGTCTTTCATTAACCAAGTTTTTTCCTTTAACTTTAATATGGAGTTTTGACAAAAATTCAACCTGGAAGACTCACCTCCACCACCGGCTCCGTACTATGACTCCATAATGCGTCTCCGCTTCAACCAGTCAGCGTCAAGTCTGCATTCCTCCTCAGCCAATCCCCCTTCAAGGCTTCGCTTTTAAGGACCTCCAACCATGGACTTCCCTGCTCTCCCGCCGAGCTTTGACCCTCCTACACCCCATCGCCTCCATTACCAGTATCGGATTCCGGGGGGGAAGACATCTCTAATCCTAAATCATTCATTCAAGCTCATGTCATTCATGTCCTTCTCCAGGGTCCGAGCGCGAAAGAAATAAACATCTGCTATTTAACTTCTCTAATCGGCATCTTTGTGTTTTTATTGTGAGTCTTTACAGGATTGAATTGAAGTTGTGTAAGTAAGAGCTCAAACATTTAATTACCTTTACTCAAAAGCACGTTTGGGCCCACTTTGCCCAACATTGAGCAAGCATTTTCAAAAAGAGTGACCCATATTCTGTTCTTGTTGCTCAGAATACTCAGAAGAATTCTAGAAGGAAAAAACTGGACACAATCAACCCAAAAAAGTAAGGACATGCCTTTTTTTAAACAAAGCAAACACGCAAAACTCTTTCTGCATTTTGGGTCTACAAAAAAATCTGTGAAAAATCAGTCTACGTGTTTTGTTAAAATTTGGTGTAAGTTTATTGTTAAGCACTTCTTCCCAAATGCTGGGCTCCATAAGACGAAGTGTTGTTTTTGGGTTGGGGGTTAGGTTTAGGGTTAGTTATGTACTGGTAATGGCTAGGTTAAAGGTGAGTTTAGTGTCAGAGTTAGGCCATAAAAATTTATGGAAAATGAAAGGAAGTCAATGCAAAGTCTTAGTAAAGATCGATACGATCAATCTTTACTAAAGATCATGTTGTTTCGTTTATTAAATTATATATAACTTGTAGATTGAATTGCATATATTTCAGATTTACACAGGCTGCACGGTGTCGCAGTTGGTAGCGCTGTTGCCTTGCAGCAAGAATGTTCTGGGTTCGATTCCCAGCCGGGGGTCTTTCTAGATGGAGTTTGCATGTTCTCCCCGTGCATGCGTGGGTTCTCACCGGGTACTCCGGCTTCCTCCCACAGTCCAAAGACATGCCTGTTAGGTTAATTGGTCACTCTAAAATTGCACCTTAGGTGTATGAATGAGTGTGTGCATGGTTGTTTGTGTGTTGCCCTGCGATGGACTGGTGACCTGTCCAGGGTGTACCCTGCCTCTCACCCATAGACTGCTGGAGATAGGCACCAGCTCCCCCGCGACCCACTATGGAATAAGCGGTAGAAAATGACTGACTGACTCAGATTTACATAGCTACATTCTCCCCTTAAAAACATTGTAAAAGTTAATTTTGTTTCACAGAAAACGTAATATATCTAACTTTATTCATAGCTTTTCTCTCTCTTCTGCCATTGCTACTCTCATTTGAATAATCCACTTTGTCCCGCAATAAATCATTGGATAGGGTAGGCCTATGGATACACTGGACCCATCCTTTAAATCTGGGGAAAAGGACACATTTGGCAGCTTCATTTGGAGGAGCCTTTGAATTTGGAAAGCCTTCATCACCTCACTATGATGTAATCGGCTACAAATGCAGCCTTCAAAAGAAGCAGGCCATGAATTTTGACACTGCCATGATCAAAGAATTGTTTACTATGCTTTAATGTTTTTACTTATCTACCATGAAGGAATCCAGTTTGAATGCTTGAATATGTTCAGTTTCAGTCTGAAGTGGTGGCACATTTATGGATCCTCGTTTTGAAAGGTATGCTGTAGCTGTGATTTACGTTTGGTATGTATTAAGTATCCTCTTTTCCTCAAGCTTTCAGTGCTGATAGCAATTTTTTTTCATTTCCAGATTTCAATGTGGCAACTTTAACTATTATGTAAACATCTTCCACAAGGTTTAGGATTGTGTCCATAGTTAGATGAGGAAACCAGAATTGCGGCCTCTGCTCTAATTCATCCCAAAGGTATTCAAGAGGGTTGAGGTCAGGAATGTGCAGGCCAGTCAAGTTTTTCCACACCAAACTTTATACACCTGCAACCATGGAAGTTATTGTAACACCAGAATTCATTGATTTGGTGGTGTGACCCAATATTTTGGCAATGTTATTTTCACAACAGTGAGAATTTTTGCTTATTTTCAGATTTAAGTAAAATCAACTAGATCTTATTATTTTTTCTTTCAAAGGGTGGTGTAAATATTCTACCAAGAAAACATATCATAGTATGAGAATCTCATACCGGCCCATTCCTGATAATCAGCTAACGTTAGATGGTTAATTAAAAAGAAATCTGTAAGCATTTACAATGTAATATATCTAATGTGAAGCAAAAAAAAAACTAAAATGTTAAACATTTCTGCTCAGAGTACGTATAAGATTTAAAGACAATGGGATGTGAAAATTAATAAAAAAGTAATCACTTTGCTTCTTTTTATGCTCATTATTTTTGTTAGTCTGGTCAGATTTGTGAACAATCTGTGTTTTGTAGTATAGGTTTCACCTGAGAAGGCCATTGTTAATTAACAAAGAATACCAAACTCTTCAGTGTATAGACCCCCAAACTTCCATGGCAGTGCATGTTTTTATAAAAATATTCACATGACCCGCTGTTAAATCTGTCAAGAGCCGATGAGCTTTATCTACTGCAAGTAAAATATCAAGTCCTCTTAACCTCTTAACAAATCCCTACTTGTAAAATGTCAACAATTCTTTCAAGATTGTGTGAAGTTAATTTGGTTAAATATTCCTTTAAAAATGATCCGCTGGGAACAGATAAATGCAAGAGAAAACAACAGGTACTTCTTCTCAACAGCATCAGCAGCACTGAAGTGTCTGTGCATCAGAATCTAATTTCCATGATATCATATCATATTGTATTCTAATACGGCTCCTAAACTCTGAGTAGCATGCAGTCTCACATTTTTCACCTATTCAGAGAGAAATTGAATGCTGTGTTATTTTGACTGTAGAAAAGCTCCAAAGCCTTAGAAATATAAATTTCAGCCATAGACACAGAAAATGTACTTGTCGTTTTCCGCTTATCCGGGACCGGGTCGTGGGGGCAGCAGACTCAGCAGAGACACCCAGACGTCCCTCTCCCCAGACACCTCCTGCAGCTCCTCAGAGGGGAGCCCAAGGCGTTCCCAGGCCAGCCGAGAGACATAGTCCCTCCAGCATGTCCTGGGCCGTCCCCTGGGCCTCCTCCCGGTGGGACGTGCCTGGAACACCTCCCGAGGAAGGCGTCCAGGAGGCATCCGATATAGATGCCCGAGCCACCTCAACTGGCTCCTCTCGATGTGGAGGAACAGCGGCTCTACTCCGAGCCCCTCCCGGATGGCCGAGCTCCTCACCCTATCTCTAAGGGAGTGCCCGGCCACCCTACGGAGGAAACTCTTTTCAGCCACTTGTATCCGGGATCTCGTTCTTTCGGTCATGACCCAAAGTTCATGGCCATAGGTGAGGGCAGGAACGTAGACCAACCAGTAAATCGAGAGCTTCGCTTTTCGGCTCAGCTCTCTCTTCACCACAACGGACTGGAACAGTGCCCCCATTACTGCAGCAGTCGCACCGATACGTCTGTTGATCACCCGCTCCATTCTTCCCTCACTCGTGAACAAGACCCCAAGATACTTGAACTTCTCCACTTGAGGCAAGAACTCCCCTCCAACCTGAAGAGGACAAGCCAAGTCATGGCCTCTGACTTGGAGGAGCTGATCCTCATCCCAGCCGCTTCACACTCGGCTGCGAACCGCCCCAGCGCATGCTGTAGGTCTTAGCTAGAGGGGGCTAGCAGGACCATGTGATCTGCAAAAAGAAGAGACGAAATCCACTGGTACCCAAAACAGACCCCCTCCGGCCCTTGGCTGCGTCTAGAAATCCTGTCCATAAAAGTTATGAAAAGGACCGGTGACGAAGGGCAGCCCTGCCGGAGTCCAACATGCACCGGGAACAGGTCCGACTTAGAGCCGGCAATGCGGACCTAACTACTGCTCCGCTTGTACAGAGACCGTATGGCCCCTAGTAAAGGGCCTCCGATTCCATACTCCTGGAGCACCCCCCACAGGGCATCACGAGGGACACAGTCGAATGCTTTCTCCAGGTCCATAAAACACATGTGGACCGGTTGGGCAAACGGCCATGAACCCTCGAGTACCCTGTAGAGGGTATAGAGCTGGTCCAGTGTTCCATGGCCGGGACGAAAACCACATTGCTCCTCCTGAAGCAGAGGTTTGACTATCGGCCGGACTCTCCCCTCCAATACCCTGGCGTAGGCCATACCAGTGTTAGGAATAACCTTTATTAATAGGCTCATAGCTGTTTTTTCCCTTTTATGCAGTAGTGAAGTAAAGTATATGTTCTAATGTTTCCCTTCTGTTACAATAGGATAAGAATGCTTATAGACATACAGTACAAGGACAGATGACCCAAGGATTGTCATAAATGACCTGAAGCTGGGGCACTGGGATAGATAGTGGAGCAGCTGATATTACTGGTTTGTTTAGAAAGCTACAGCACACTTAGATTAAGAATGGACACCCGCTACTACACAATCTAACAGATAGACACCACAATGGTGACACATAGTCTACTGATAATCACTGAGGGAGAGCACATCCATTGCATTGGACTGCCAGATATAAAACTGTATGGGACCTTCTATCGGGGCTCTTCGTCATGCTCTAACAGGGCAACGGTGCGACACTGGAGCCTCAGCGCTGATCTCTGTAATCATTCCTCTCCCCTAACTTAGAATAAAAAGAGCTAAAAGTTAGAAACTGGTTGAGAGTCGTTCCTTTAAGAGTCTTTAGATAGAGTGTGATCGCTTCATGGGGAACAAGTACCGGAGGAGCTCCGAGGCTTGTCTGACCGCCAGCAGGGGGCGGTAGCCTCGGAAACAAATTGGTGTTTCCGCCCGAGCCCCGGAAGGAAAAACCACTTTGGAAAAGGATAGGGTTGCCACGGAAGGAAAACAGCACATCACAGCTGCGGCGAAAAACAGGTAAGGAGATCCTTTTAAAAAATCTCCAGTGTTTTCAGGTAAAAACACTTTGGCAGTGTTGTTAGTTCTGAGTGAGCTGTTTTTGTAAATCTTGGAGGCAGAGAAAATGGTTCAGAATAATTGTTACGTACGTGTGAAACCGTAAGGCGTGGGATAAGCGGTGCGATTTTAAAACGGTGTCAGCCCCGGGAAGAAAGGTACAATCTTCTAAAAGAAGCTAAAATCTAGGGGGTAGGTTTCGAGTTCCTTTATTGTATGCAAGGGAAGATCGGTTTCCCTCCACACACAATATAAAAGCCCACCTCCCTGACTAAGGCACGCTAATACTCGGTTAGGGGTTGACGGGGTCCTGATCATCCCATAAGGAGGGTCAAAAGATACTACCGAGGGGAAGTGTATTGGGTTTAGAAGGCCTCCCTGATCTTCTTAAAAGATCTCAAAGCTTTTTTTTCGAAAATTGCCACGCAGGGATATAGATGCGCATACCGGGTAAAGGTTGTTGGGGTCTGACTATTCCATAAGAACGGTCAAAAATACTGCCGGGGGGGGTGATACGAGTTTGAAAGGCCTCTCAAACCCTTGTTAAAGAAAAAGGTTTAAAATCCGCCCGGCTCCTTTTTATTATTTTGAGTAAACAGCTGTATAAATATAAAAGTGTAACATCAATTGGCCAGTGTGGCTGTGTGTGAGTCATAACGGTGAGCAGACTGAGGGGACACATTAGACTGACGGACCTTGACTGCTACATGCTAAGCTAACAAGCTAAGCTAACAGACCCTAGCTCCCCGGATTAAACTCTATGTGAAAAAACCTCTGGTGTCTGAGAGATAACAAAATAAGCTCTCATTTGGACCAGGAAACGGTGCTGTACCGCCTGGTTGGCCAGAGTGTGTGAAAGTGTGTGTGAGGTGAGAGAATGACTGAGACATCACTAGAAAAAGCAGTCCTGACCGCTCCTGCTTGAAAGGTAAAAACATTTTAAACTGTCTGACACTCAGTGTTATTTATTAAATAAGGTATCACAATAACAATTAGAGATTGCAAGAGCAGGTCTGATCCAGCTGTACCATAATTATATAATGTCAGTTCTTTATGATAACACGAAAGGAAGTGCCAGAAAAGGACAATCTCTCCCCTCAAAACATGATTTTAATAGATGGTTTGACATTTTCCAGTCAGAATGATTAAATTAGACTCAAATTTAACACAAGATGAAATGCACCTTAACAGAATTACTGGACTGGAGTAAATGAAACAAACTTTATTTACTTGAAATAAATACAAAGTATAATTAAAAAGGAAGCTGTATGGTGTGTTTATAAAACTGGGCAAGACAAACTGAGAGTATAAGACATAACATGCCCTTCATTTTTGTGCTCTTCAATTTCATTAAGCCTTCTAAAAAGATGAGTGAGTTTTTCCACAGGACTCAGTTACAGTTAAATGTAATTGAACCAGATTCTAAAAAAGGGTATCTATGGTTCAGATTTAATACTTACATTCACAATTTAATGAACACAATACTCTGACCCTTTTTGATGCCTACACTACACAGAAAGAGACCAATCGAGGTATGGAAAGAAATAAAAGGTATAATTGGCAGCACTGACAACTGATTATTTCAAGGGTAACCCCTTGAGATGCACCATCTCATTTTTGACAGGGTCCTTGTAGAACAGAAGATAAAACAAGTAAAAAGAATAAAACAAATATGAAAAAATCACACAGAAATACCCACAACATTCTCAAGGACCCACAAACACACACTCTCACAGCCACATAGTCACACACAACCAAAATCACAACCACCAGCATAGCAACTGCATGACACTTTACATCAAGACACAAAGTAAGACCACACCTACAGAGTTCATGCGCACATCTCTGTGAGGATTAAGTCCAAAATAAATGAACCTTTATTCTTACTGAAAGCAAGAGAAAGATGTTTTACAATAAAGTAAATATGAATAACAGTGATACAGTAAGTGAATGAGGCAAAGTTTTCAAGCTGATGAAACTTTAAACTGAAATACAAAACGTCTGGTATGTCACCCATAATGCATTTCAATATTTTGAGCAAAACTGTGCTCTTACCCTGCTGATTGAACCTTCACACTCTGCTCTTACTGGTGCAATGTGCAATCAATGAAGACTGGCTACCAGGCTGGTCCAATTTAGCCATGAAACCTCCCACACTAAAATGACAGGTGTTTCAGTTTCATTGTCCAACCCCTGTATATAAGAGCTTTCCAGCAACAAGGCACTCAGGACGCTGTGCATAACGAGGAGCATTGCAGTGATGCAAAATCAAATAACAGAGGTAAGAATAGAAGGATGGATAAGAAAATGAAAGGAAAGTTGGACTGAAAACTTAACTAATAATGTTTAGATGCTACAGTTATTATTTATGCATGAATAGGTTTATTAAGGTAGGCAGAAGTACAAATTAATTTTTCAACTTTCACTACTTGATGCTGTAAAAGGGTGACAAGGGGCCCCAAGTTATCCATAGTTTTTGCGTCAGACCACCAGGTGCTACTAAGGTAGGCTATACTTTCCTTTTTTGAACGAAATAATTCTGTTTATAACTAATCTATTTGCTTTTTATCTTCTTTTACCTCTTAATAAGCTGGTACACAGCAAGACTGCAATAAGTTTATTTTTTGTCTTCTTTGTATAATAATAAGGGAAATAACAATGTACAAATTTGATTATGTGTTGTGAAATGAAGAAGGTAGAAAGAAAGAAAAAATGCTGATTTCACTACCCAAGTTTGTGATTTCTTGTTCGTGTTAATTTGTTGTAATGGGATGACTGTATGATCAAACTGTTTATTTTCAGTCATTACCGGTCACAATACTCATAATTTCTCTGGAAAGGTTGATGAAGAGTCGTCCCACTATATTGCCTGATGATGTGAGTGATAACCCTAAACATGTATTTTTCTCCTAGGTGAAGAAGGCCTGAAAATGTGGCTGGGACCAGCCTGACAAATGTGTCCATTGACACATTATTTCTTAGGACATAAGATTTCTGAGGTTCAGGAACAAGAGGAATCCAAAGATTGTGTTTGAGGGTTGAAAACGTGTGGTTTTGAGAAGAGTGGGGGACAGAATGAATGAAGGCCCCAAGGTATGAATGATGAATGATGTGGGCCACATGAGTGAAAGGTTCATGGATCAAATGGTATGTTTTAGTTTCTGTGAGCTCTTTTTTGTTTTGGTTTTGATTCATAGTTGTTGTTCGGACAACTAATGAACGTTTTAGAGTGCACAAGGTTTGTTTTTCATTTGTTTTTCTCTAAGGCCCGGTGTTCCCATATGTGTTCAGATGCTCGCAAGTTGGAACAATTTCTGGGTTTTAGTTTCAGAGGGTGAAAACTTAAATTTCTTATGAATTCTCTTGAGGTGGAATTGGATCTAAATTCTCTTTGGGATGACAACAGAACCTGTCATTCTGCCATAGGGGTTCTGGTTGAATAATTTGATAATAAAAGATTTGGCAGCAAACTTCCTTAAGAGGGGAGAGCGAAGCCGGCATGTGTTGTGTGTCTTAAGTGTTTGTCTAAATTTCTGTTTCAATGTTTGTCTCAAATGTTTGTCTGACTAACCTTTAGACTTCAGAGAAAACAAAAAGAAATAATAATAATAATCATAGGATGGAAAAATGGAAATGGATATATTGGGGAAAAATGACTGGTTATAGTGATCAAATGTTTAACAAGAATGAATAACTAAATAATGGTATAATTAAGGGTGTACAGAATATGCAAATTACTTTATCTACTATTGGGGTAGAGGTTACGGGGAAGGACCTAAAGGTCTAATTTAGGTAGATATAATCAAATTATCAACGTGCTTGAAAAGTAGGTGTCCAAAACACTGGACACCTTCATGGTAAATGATGCGAATACTTTGTTCTGGGGATGATTTCAAAAATGATTTTGGAACATTAAGGTTTGAACAAATCTAACTTTGGCAACAAGTTAAAAGACAATAAATTAGCAACTAACTGGGTTACAATATAAATATGATTTTTGGGTTAAAGGTGAGAAGATGACTCAATGATCTTGACACTCCGGGAAACTTGCGTACGAAGTTATACAAAATAAGTCCCCACCGTTTTTACAGGCGCACCTCGGTAAACAGTAGTATTGTAAATGATGATGTTTTTAACATAACTTTTTGTACTGCTTTGAAAGAGATCAGTGGATTGAGGAAGTGTGTAGTCTGGAAACCTAGCGGGTAAACAAGGACTGCACGCTGAATCCATCCTCAGGTGGAGTGAATGTGTTCTGGTGTCTTGGAAGCCGATTAGAGCGCTTTCAATTGGACGGGAGCTCAGAACATAGCGTGTCATACGTCCGGTTGGCCAGAAACTGAGTGTTGTGAATAAAAAGCAAGTCATGGGGGCGGCCCCATGAGAAACTGAGTGAGTATGAATGAGAGTAAAAGCCTTTATCCACCAGCGTCCTTTGGGGCACGGCTGGAAAACAGCAAACAGCGAATCATAAATCCAGCTGAAACCACAAAACAATTGGACTCTTAACAGCTGGTGCAAATACATGCAGGTTGTGGGAATGTTTTGGCAATTCATAGAGATTTTATAAGGAAATCATTTTCTCCCACTCTGTCATACAGCAGCCGTGGTACTGCAATTCATAAATAACAGGTGAAGAAAATAGTTTTATAACTCAGTGTGCGCCTCCCCTGCTTTCTGTTAAAACTCACGAAACAAACCTAGTCTACTCAAGCATGGTGTCAGACTAGACTGAAAATTAAAGAACAGAGAACAGCAAGAGCAGCCTTTAACTAACATAGCCATAATGCTGAGGCCTGTTGAAAAGCACATGCAGAAGGTTCATTTTACAGGGAAATAATTCCATATTTGACCCAGATTGTGTGCATTTTTTGATTTTTTCCTCTTTTGAGAGAAGTTAAATTCTCTCCTCAGCTCTGTGAAATGACTGCAGCATTAAACCTGACTCAGACATGCAGCTGCCTGAAAACAAAGATAAAACTTCTGCACACAGCAGCCTGTCTCTGTTGAGAGCTCTGATAAAGATTGTAACTCTACCCTGCATGTGGCAAACTGAAGACCCGCGGGCCAAAACCAGCCCACCAGAAGTTTATGTGATTCTCTAGAAGTAGAACCTTAGATATGATAACCTTTTCTCTCTCAACAGGGGGAAGTAGGAAAACAGCAGAAGTCTCTGTGCTGGTTTAAAGCAACAGGTCCCATTTCTCAAAAGTCATAAGTTAAAGTGATAATTTGAAATATGTCACAACATATTTTGTGCAACCGTCTGAAATCTGCAATCAGTTTAATCAAAAGGCTTCATTAAAAGCAGGACTGGACAGCATTCCAGTCTATAGTGCTCCATGGAAGCAAATAATGATTGATTTTACTAACATGGGAGCAGAACACAAAACTGAAGGAAAAGGTTCCTTCCAAAAAGGGAAAGACCAGGAAATCACACCATGGGAGTGCCTGAAATCATGAGATCTGACGATGGCACTCATTTTCTCCAATAAAGATCCAGGGAAGTTAAAAGATGAATGGGAGTAAAACGTTAATTGCAGCAGGTTTTCAAACCAGCATCTCATGGGTTAGTATGGAGAGCTAACAGAACTATGTATACAATAAGAAAAAATTGGCTAAAGTCTGCAGACACAAAACTAACCTGGATTGAAGCTCTAACTAGGTTTATTTAATCAGAGATCCTCTCCAGTATGTCAGTCAACATGAAATACTAACAACTTAACCTACTGCAGAAATAACATCACGCTGTGTGGAAGGTTTGCTGACTGATCAAAGCTGAATCTATGAAACATTATTTGCACAGACCAAATGACCAAACGACCCGAGACCAAAAGACCAAGGTTCTGACTGACTTGTGAACCTCACTGACCCGACAATGATAACATGACACTTCTCCAGACTGGACGGACCGGACAAACAACACCTTTAAGGTGGACCTCACTAAGACCACCTTATTGATTCTTGGTGGATTAAAAAAGACTTGAAGCATTCAAAACAGACCTAGTGGAAACCAGAAGGATTTCTAAAATAAAACTGAGTGAATAATCAACAAACAAATAACTGCTTTGGGGGTGACGACCTATTGACTGCAGGAAAGATGTACCCTGGTTACCCTCTCCATCCAGGATGCCCTGACACCGATTGGCCTACTTCTACAGGGGGAACCTTTCAGAAAATGTGTTTTTGAATTTGATATGTCTGCTACAATACAAACTGCTTCCTGTTAGAACCGATTCTAATCTTTTAAATGACACCAAGGCAAAACAGGAGAGACAGCTGAAGGCTGTGTAAGCAGGATGTTGAAATTATTTATTGTCAATATAGAATAGCTTTGGATATGATCCTAGCAAAAGAAGAAGGTTATGTGGTATTTTTGTAGAGGTTTGTTGTTCTTTTATTCCCAACAATTACAGCACCTGATGGATCTCTAACGAAGGCCCTAAATGAATCGCAATCATTATCCATTGAATTAAAATCGCACTCAGGAATCGGTGAACAATTTACAAAAAAAAAATGTTTGAGAAGTTGTCTGGAAAATGGGGAAACCTACTGGTGAGTATATTCACGTCATTAACTGTTGTGGTGATCGCAGGTTGTGTTTGCTGTTGTGCAACGTGTATTCCAGCTCTCATCCTCAGGTGTTGATCGTGTGATTGGTTCCATTGATACCAGAGGGTTAAGATTACCAGAATATCAAATGGATGTGGTGCCAGAGCACACTGATGTTATCCACTAAATATTTAAGTACAAGTGATGATGTGGATCTCATGGAACCAAACCAAAGTGCTGGAGAAATGATGATACTGTGCTAAGAGGAGGAGGAGGACCAAACGACTGCAATAGATAATTGAACAGGGTTTACGATTCAGGGTCTACAATATATGGATACACATTGTGCTGCTCATTTCCGCTGTGCTTCTAGGTTTTTATTATTTTTGTTGTTTTAAAATTTTCAACAGGGCATTATTATCTATTTGCGATGTTTTAATCATTTAAATTTCAGACACACATCAGCATGTGTCTGTTCTATGGGAAACAGAGGGGATGCACACACTGAGGGTTGCAGGCAGTTACCAGAGAAATGGTACTCCGCTTGGAGGGCCGGAGTTATGTGACGGACGGAAGGAACTGCCTCTCATATTCTAGTTTAGGTTCATTTGCACTAAACTCATTGATTGATGTGAGGTCGGTTTTCCCCACCTCAACAGGGGGATTGAAATGAATGTATGATTCTGGAGCCTTTTCTAATCATCTCTTTGTGCCTTAATTAAATATATCTGCCCTTGTTGCTCATCTGCTGCAACCGCTCACTGCTACACGCTTACACAACATAACTGTTGATTTTCACATAAGATGCAAACACATAGTCAAAGATTAAAACTGATACAAGAGGATGACACCCTTTAGGCTCTCATTCTTAGGGGAATAACTACAAACCATGACTCAGGGCGACTGGGAGTGGACAACCGCCTGTCAGATGCCGATGGTTAAGGGGTCGGGCCCTCAAATCAAGGGTGTAAGAAAAAGGGGGCCGTGATCAGGCTCACTGGATTGACAGAGGATAACCATAAGTGAAAAGGGGGCCTGTCGTCTGACCTGATATCCTTTACAGTGATTTCTGTGACTTAATGAATAATGTTGATATTAAAGGAATCAGAATATTTCATTTAATGGTATGAATGCTGTACAGATAATCAGATAAATTAATGACAGATTGATTAAACGAAATTAGTTAAACCACATGTCATGAATGAAAGTATTAATAGGACCTCACAGGTTATTTTAGTTATGTGTTCACCTGTCCATAGGTTTATTTTTAGGACATGTGTTGGGTAATAAATGGAGACTGCTTTAAAGTGAAAAAATTTTCTAATTGTGCCTAAACAGGTACATGTTTTTGATAATGATGAAATATTTTTGGCTAAGATCCATTTGATTAAGCCACTATGGGCCCTGCCTTAATAATGATAATAATAGTAGTTGATAATTACCTACAATGGGCGTAATCTGCCCGGTATGAAACATATGATTCTATATTCCATGTTAAGACTCCCCTTTTCAGGTAGCTGAACCTGCCAAAATGACGCTTAGGGATGTCGCTCAGGGGGCAGAGAAGATGGACGAAGACAATCAAACACTTAGGGTCTACATTAACTGATTCACATGATGTTAGACAGAATTTTCTGCTGTGCTTCAGGCTGTTGTTCTCTCTCTATTTTTCTAAATCATGCACATACAGGTTGATGGTTTAGAGTTGTCTCCACTAGGTTTATCAACTGTTGCTTAGACACAACCCCGGGGTTCTACCGGAGAGGAATGGCGTTCCTTCTAGTGGGGAGGAGGAACCATGTGACAGCTAGAAGGAGATTTCCTGGTCATATATAGGTTAACACACAAAACATACAGGGTTGAATGATTTTTCGGGGGGTGGGTACCCAGTTGCAGGTGGTCACTACCAGTGCCTAGGGGGTTCACTGATCTAAATTAGTGAGGTGCCTTTAAATGACACCTCATCAGGGGGGTTGTTTGGAATAACCTTTATTAATAGGCTCATAGCTGTTTTTTCCCTTTTATGCAGTAGTGAAGTAAAGTATAAGTTCTAATGTTTCCCTTCTGTTACAATAGGATAAGAATGCTCATAGACATACAGTACAAGGACAGATGACCCAAGGATTGTCATAAATGACCTGAAGCTGGGGGCACTGGGGTAGATAGAGGAGCAGCTGATATTACTGGTTTGTTTAGAAAGCTACAGCACACTTAGATAAGGATGGACACCCGCTACTAAACAATCTAACAGATAGACACCACAATGGTGACACATAGTCTACTGATAATCACTGAGGGAGAGCACATCCATTGCATTGGACTGCCAGATATAAAACTGTATGGGACCTTCTATCGGGGCTCTTCGTCATGCTCTAACAGACTGCGACGGTCCGAGATGGGAGCCTCAGCGCTGATCTCTGTAATCATTCCTCTGCCTTAACTTAGAATAACAAGAGCTAAAAGTTAGAAGCTGGTTGAGAGTCGTTCCTTTAAGAGTCTTTAGATAGAGTGTGTGATCGCTTCATGGGGAACAAGGCGTCTGACCGCCAGCAGGGGGCGGTAGCCTCGGAACACCAGGGAGGCTGAGGAGTGTGATCCCGCTGTAGTTGGAACACACACTCCGGTCACCCGTCTTATGAAGGGGGACCACCACCCCAGTCTGCCAGTCCAGAGGCACTGTCCCCGACCGCGACCAATATTGAAGAGGCGTGTCAACCATGAAAGCCCTACAACATCCAGACACTCCTGGATCTCATCCACCCCCGAAGCCCTGCCACCGCTGAGCTTTTTAACCACCTCCGTGACTTCAGCCTGGGTGATGAAAGAGTCCAACCCCGAGTTCCCGGCCTCTGTTTCCACCAGGGTATGTGTGATGGCAGGATTGAGGAGATCCTCGAAGTACTTCGTCCACCGCCCGATAATGACCTCAGTCGAGGTCAGCAGCCTCCCACCCCCACTATAAACAGTGTTGGCGAAGCACTGCTTCCCCCTCCTGAGGAACGGACGGCTTGCCAGAATCGCTTCGAGGCCAACAGGTAGTCCTTCTCTATGGCCTCACTGAACTCCTCCCAGGTCCGAGTTTTTGCCTCTGCCACAGCCCGGGCCGCGGCACGCTTGGCCTCACGGTGCCCGTCAGCAGCCTCAGGAGTCCCACAAGCCGATAGGACTCCTTCTTCAGCTTGACAGCATCCCTTACTGCCGGTGTCCACCACCGGGTTCTGGGATTCCCGCCGCGACAGGTACCGCAGACCTTACGGCCGCAGCTACGGGCAGCAGTATCGACAATAGATGCGGAGAACATGGTCCACTCGGACTCTATGTCTCCAACATCCCCCGGAATCTGGTCAAAAGCTCTCCCGGAGGTGGGAGTTGAATACATCCCCTGGCCGAGGGCTCCGCCAGACGTTCCCAGCAGACCCTCACTATGTGCTTGGGCCTGCCCAAAGTCTGTCCAGCTTTTTCCTCCTCCAGCGGATACAAACTCACCACCAGGTGGTGATCAGTGGACAGCTCAGCCCTTCTCCCTAGTGTCCAAAACATGCGGCCGAAGGTCTGATGATACGACAACAAAGTCGATCATTGACCTCCTGCCTACGGTGTCCTTTGGGGCCCAAGGTTGC
>JAHHUM010000199.1:0-33503 GCA_036173005.1 Crenichthys baileyi
TTGGATTTAGGTCTGTATTTTGACTGGGCAGCCAAAAAAAACATATGATTTGGTCTGAGCTTTTCTATTATAGCTTTGGCCCTATGTTTAGGGTTGTGGTCCAGACAGAAGGAGAACCTTTTGTCTTTTGCAGCTTTTAACAGGTTTTCTTCCAGGAGTATTGCCCTGTATTTAACTCCGTCCATCTTCTTATCATTCTGACCAGCTTCCCTGTCCCTGCTGAAGAAAAGAGCCTCCAAAGCATGATGCTGCCACCACCATGTTTCACCCTGGTGATGGTGTGTTCAGAGTAATTTGGAAAACTAGGTTTAGAACATTTATTGTTAATCTCACCTTGCCAGAGAACCTTTCTCCTTGTGTTTGTTGGGTCCCCTACATGGTTTGTCGCAAACTGCCTAATCCTAGGGTGGTCCAGCAGTTGTTTCTGTGTGCTCTCTCTTTTCCTGTGCAGCAACTCAATCCATGGGTTGACTCCTATGCTGCAGCCACAACTGAAGATCTTTCACAATCTACTCCTGAACATTTAGGATCTTTGCTCCTCTACAAGACTTGCCTGTCTGCCCATTACAGTTGCAGTAATCTATTGCCCAGTACATCTTTGCTTATTCTTCCATTCCATTAACTAATCACCAAAGCTGCTTTGTTTTTTAAGGGTTTATGGTTCAGCTCAAGTTGCTCTTTGTGAAACCACAGTATTTTGGGTCCTTTCTGGATTCCCTACCTGCCACCTCACTTGCCTGCATCACGTATTCCCTTATGAAGGTTCATGAGGAGATATGCCAAAACTTCTTACCAATTGTCCATATCATCATTCAGAACTCCAACATTCAATAAATAAAGAAACCACAACAACAAAACTTGCCAACATGATAACTTCTTATTTGAGCTACTCTGGAATTTCCAGCTATCCTCAGGTACCTATACACATGAACCATCAAGTAACAGAAAGTTTCAGTCTACACTGTCTGGTCCCAGCTAAACGTCACTAATACACTCCTCTCTGTGGCGTATGCTACCATCAAGTTTTTTGCAGTTTTATGTTTCCCTAATGATCATATCACTTATATTATCATGCTGTTTCATACAATGGTTATGCATTTTATGCTTTGAATACTGATAGGGTTGCAATGATAATTTCCATGTTAAAGGTATTTTAAAATTATATGTTGTGATATGTGATGATTTCCTAAGGTTTTGTGTGGAAATATCTGCTTTCTTGGAAAGATATATTAGTTGTCACCTAAGGGTTAACCATCTTTTGCAGAAACCAAATTCTGAGTGTGTCCAGATATCAATGGTTTGAAGCCATCATATGAAGATTTGGTAGTGGGGGAGAGACTTTTAAAGATGGTCACCTATATGAAAAATCAGAGATGCATGAAGCTTTGATCCATCTGTCAATGTGGTTTTAGTCTGATCAGCTGTACCTCATGTAGGAAGAGGAGAATGCATGTTGAAGGTGAGCGTGGAAGTCCAGGGAAGCTGAGCAAACTTACAGGAGTCTCCTGTGGAGTCTCCGTTTGTTCTTTCCCAGGTGGAAGTTGATGGAAGACCAGATTGATTTTTTAATTACATAATGGTATATATTAACAAAGTGCTAAAATCCACCATGTCTCCCTGCCAGACAAACTCAGCAACATTTGTGTATTGAAACCCAATAGTAGTAGTTTAATTTTGTTGAATGATGCTTTTAAGCCAAATTTTGCCTCTCCTTCTGTTTCATGCATGTCTGTTACGAACTTGCTATATAGGACAAGAACGTCTTATGACTTTCTTTCACAATGGCTTTCCACATTTCTGTAAAGGCCAGATTTGTGGAGTGCACAACTAATTGCTGTTCTGTCAGCAGATTCTTACGCCTAAACCAGGGTTTCCGCTACATGTAATTGATCGTGGCGCACCGCCGCAGCAAAATAAAAGCTGCCACACCTTCAGAATAAAATAGTTTTTTTTTAAATACACATGTTATATTAATTTTCAAGCAACTCTGTTGATATGTTAATTAATGAGAACGGTTCCACATTCTCAGTGACTACTTTGAACGTCACTGTCGACGGACCCGCTCCGTCAAATTACGGAACAGCTCCAATTTTCCAATTCTGTGAATGTTTCAGATACGTTTTGAACAGCAAGACTCCCGCCTAGAGGAAACCCTGTAAACTGTAAATCTCTGCAGCTCCTCCAGAGTTAGCCTTGGCTTCTTGGACTTTATCTAGGATCATCAGAGTAATATAAATGCACACTACACATTTTAAACTTTTATGTGAAAAGATTTTGAAAACATGTATAAGTTTTGTTTCACAATGCTTTGTGTTGGTCTATCACATGAATTCTCTATAAAATACTCTAGAGTTTGTTGGTTGTACTGTTCCATTCTAATGTCTGAACTCCCTCACATTATGCTATGTACTCACTTTTGTTAAAGTCAGGGTGGGTGTCTGTGGGAGGCCTATTGGAAAAAGTGATACATCCAAAGGTAAACACTTAATAAGCTGTCCAGACCTCTGTTTTACTCACCTAGACCTCCTGTTCAGTCACGTCTGAGCCACGGCAGGGAACCGTTACCTCCCTCAGTGGAATTTTCACTCGTAAACAAGCAGCATCTAACTTTTACTAGCAGGAATTCTTCCAAGACTGCAGGTCGGAAGTCTTTACATTCCTTTTCCTCTCCTAACTTACAAAATATATTTGAAACAATGTTAATTCCTGTAAAAATTTTCTGGGTTTTATGTTGAATCCAACAGCAGTCAGAGTGAGTGTCTGTGTTGGTGGAAAGGTTTATAAAAAGCAGCTCATATTTGTTCTAAGCAAACCTCAGACATTTAAGACTAAAAGATTAAATGTCAAATTTTCTCTGACAAACTTGCAAAACATGGTGGACTAAGAAAGCACGTTATTGATAGCTCTCATGGGACACATTCAGTCTTATTACAGGGATTTCAGTGCCTCTAAAAGTTTCAGTTATAATGCTGTTTGCATCAGCTGTGTTGAAATTGGGGCATTTTGTCAAAATGACCTTTTTTGCTGGAAAATGTGGCTACATAGAATTCTAGATAAAAAGGACTGTTTCAAAAGACCAGGTAAAAAAATAAGTTATAGTGGACACCAGGCTTGTAATGGTAGCATTGTTTTATAAATTGCCAGTCCCTCAATGCTGCCCTCATCCAAATCAGATTCAGAGCATTGTTTAACTGCATTGTACCCAACATATTACCCAACACACTGAATATAAAACATATCCAAAAATGAATAAAGCTGGCCAAAGAGGGATGCTTTCAGACTGCTCTCCTGGATATATTTTGCCACCTTTTCATATCATGATAATATCTCCCCTGTGTGTCTGACTGCATGCATTTCAGTGTCATTCCTTTGAGCTTCCAGGCAATTTTGGTTGAGTGTTTGCTGAGACTTGATGTGAGGTCTGTGTTGAGCATTGGTAAAATAGCTGTCATAATTACCCATCCAGTATGTTAAAATAACAATCTCCTGCTTTCAAATTTCCGCCTGCCAGCAATTTTGTAAATTTTGTAAAATCGAGAAAGTGAGTCACTTTTATGGATATCGGGTGGCAGGTGATTCCAGAGCTGGGGGGCAGAGTAATAGAAGGCTCTGCCCCCCACGTTGCTGAGGCGGACAAAGGGAACAGAGAGGTGAATGGAGGAGGAAGACCTGAGGGAGCGAGAGGACGTTTGAATAGGGAGGAGCTGGGACAGGTAAAGTGGGGCAATGTTGTGGAAGGCCTTGAATGTAATGAGGAGTAGCTTGAATTGAATTCTGGATTTGATGGGGAGCCAGTGTAGCTGTTGTAATATGGGAGTGATGTGGTGGAAGGAGGGGGTTGATGGGGGTGATGATACAGGCGGCATTGTTCGGGACCATTTGAAGTTTATGGAGGGATTTTTGTGAAAGACTGTAGGAGAGAACTACAATAGTCAAGACTGGAGGTGACCAGGCTATGAATGAGGACAGAAGTGGAGTGGGGGCTGAGGGAGGGAAAGGAGCAAAGGTGGAAAAAAGCAGACCGGATGAGAGAAAGTACTGTCGAGGATGACACCCAGACTCTTTACCTGAAGGGAGGAGGAGATTGAGGAATTGTCAATGTATAAATAAGAACAAACTATTTAAAATTGTGAAAAGTTAACTATAACTATAATCAGAGCAACCCAGGACGATACAGCTAAAATACCTAAGATTAGATTTATTAAACTACCTTTCTTTAAAGGGAAAATAAGGGAGCCGTTTCTAAACCCGACGTCCAGACTTTGAGAGGTACGATCTCAAAGGTTGCCTTGGAAACGTATTAACACAACTTGTCCTTTTTTTTGTCATGTCACAATAACAAACCTTCAAGCATTTCACTTTGATTTTGTGTTGAAGACCAACACTATGTTTTTAAAATAATAACTAACTGATCAAATCAAGTACACTCAGAGGCGTGCAGAAGTCACCTAATAATGTCATGACTTGAGGTTTGTAGCAGGACCAAACTAGAAGACAGGAACCCATGAGCAATGCGGTGAAACTAAGGATTTAATAAAGAAAATAGGCAAAACGTATATATAACATCACAGGACAAGGAACATCCGGCTTAGAGTAGAGACAAACCAACGAGGAACAGAGAGGACCTGTGAGCATATATAGTGAGGCAGGGTGAAGAAATGAAGAAAGGCAAACTAGAAGAGCTAATCACAAGAAATGAGGAACAGCCGAGGCAGATGGGAGCAATAAGTGGAGATGTGGAGCAGCTGGCAGAATGATTGGGTAAGCAGAGCAGAAGCACAGACAAACTCAGGCAAGTATTTTACAGAAATAACCTAAAAGTACAAAGAACACCAGAATAAACTAAACAACAAAGAACATATAACAATATAAAGTATAAAGAAATACCTCAGGAAAGCAAGATCTAAGAGACATAAATAGCCAAGTAATGGTCAAAATGCACACAAAAAGGAAAAATAAAAACTCAAACACCTGGAGATCGTGACAAATTAGTAAATAAAGTTCATATGTATGTCATTTCATTTTACTATAAATACTGCTGTTCTCTGAAGGTCTGTCAGGTTTGTTAGAGAACATTAGTGAACAAACATCATGAAGTTTGTGAAGTTTAAAGAAGGGTTAGGTATCAAAACGGCATCGAAGTAAGTATGACACAACTGCAAACCTACCAAGACATGGCCATCCATGGAGAGGATTATTCAGCAGTCAAGAGACCCATAGTAACTCTGGAGGAGCTGCAGAGATTCACAAAGTTTTTGCTATGAACTCCACAAATCTGGGATTTATTGAAGAATGGCAAGAAGGAAGCAGTTGATGAAAATTAAAATCTTTAGGAAAGTCCATTTGCAGTTTGCCACAGGCCATGTAGGGGGCATAGCAGCCATGTGGAGAAGGTGCTCTGGTTACATGGGCCACATCCAAAAAATACCATTTTAAAACATAAAGGTGGCAGCATCATGCTGTGGGAAGGCTTTCCTTCATCAGGGTCAAGAAATATGTTGGAGTTTATTGTTGAGTTTCATAATGGCCCAGTCAAAGTCCAGATCTAAATCCAATTAAACATATGTTGCAAAAGGTGAACACTTTGGAAACATTTACTAAATATTTTGTTCTAAAACTTTTGACTTCAGGAGACTGAATACAAAAGTGCATCAAGTGTTGAGATTCTTTTTTGGAAAAAAAAACAATGTTTCCCTTCTATTTCACAATAATGCACTTCTTTGTGTTGTACCATCACCCAAATCTTATTGAAAAAATGTTTGAAGTATGTGGTTATAACAGGTAAAGATTTGAAAAAGGTCAGATGTATGAATAGATGATAGTGATGAATTGAGGTAAAGCAGTATAACATTTGCTGACATTACTAAAAAGAACAGCTAAATGTAAACACAGCTGGATGACATTTTTTATTGACTGTTTTAAATGTTGCTTTGCTTTTCTACAGACTGCCAAGGATTGTTATGTATAAACGGAAAGTAGTACTGACAGATTATTCGGAGTCAGCTCTGCTTTGTGCATGTGTTTGCAAACTCAAAGCTCCTGGAACATCAGAAAAATGTGTCTGCTCAGTTCAATAGAACCATTGTTTGGAATTTTAATGTCAAGTTTAAGTCTGACACCACCATCTCCTGATATGCAGAAGGCAAACAATCAAGAAGTAACTGACTAAGAGTTAACAGAACATTAGGATATTTAAACTGTACTAAATTGGAATATTGGGTGATCATAAATTGCATTTAGAGCTGTTTTCACACATCACAGTGTGCAGGCTCCGTTGTACATTGTACATTGTACAGTGTACATTGGCTCCGTGGACATCAGATAAACACATATTCATTTGTCCTCTCGCCGGCATGCTGGTTTGCTGCACAGAAATGTCAAACAACGAGAAACAAAGTCAACATGTACTTGTATACAGAGAGATGTGTTTGTAAAAAAATGCTGTGCTTTTCTGATAAAAGGCAGATTAAATGCGTTCTCGGTTTTGATCCTTATGGAGGCATATGATGACAGAGAGATCTTCGATCCGAACATGTGAGAACTAAAGCTTTGAATCTTCAGTTTCTCAATCCAAACTATTGATGTCGCAGTATCCGTCTCTGTCCTCACATCATAACATTTTAATGGCAGCCCAATGTGGAAATGTCCCGATCGTGTGGAGCTGCACAGCATGTGTAAATCACTTGCAAAGACTCACAAGGTTTAGCGATAACTCTTCTTTTTCCTTCAAAACATCTAAACACAAAGCATAGTTATCAGTGATGGAACAAACGTGCTTGTAATTATAGTCATTTGTATTTGGATGATACCATAAATCTGCAGACAGAAAAACAGGAAAAAGATATGAGCCTGATTGTTAATGGTGTGAGGGAAATTAGAAATAAAACTGAAAAAAATACAATTTATAGTAAATTTCTGCACACAAGTAAATCTCCCAAAACAAGAATTTGACCAGTGAGGACATGTTTAGCCGCATGCTGTCATTCAACCGCTGGCTGTCTAGGTGGTGTCCAGAAAACAATGTGGGTTACATTGATAATTGGCGAACATTTTGGGGGAAACCTGGTCTGATCCGGAGAGACGGCATCCATCCCACTTTGGATAGAGCAGCTCTTCTTTCTAGGAATCTGAACGTATTTATTAGTTCTCCAAAACAGACCAGGAAGCAGGTTCGTAGTTTAATACTCCTCTCTGCAGCTTCTGTACTGCTACCCACCCATTACCCTATTAAGATAGTATCTCGTCCAAGGCCAAAATTGAATAGATTAAAAAATAATCTAAAAGGAGGAAATCATGAAAATATAATAAAAATAAACACAACTCAGATTAAAAATAAAAATAAAAGATCTCTCTCTTCAAAGACTTTGCTAGTTAGTGACCTGATTTGTGACAATCAGATTGATTTATTTTGCCTCACAGAAACCTGGCTGCAGCAAGAGGATTATGTTACTATAAATGAGTCAACTCCTACTAATTGTTTAAATTTTCACATACATCGAAATACTGGGTGAGGAGGAGTAGCAACCATCTTTCAGTCCGATTTATTGATTAGTCCCAGACCAATAAATAGCTACAACTCTTTTAAATATCCTTATTAAATATCCTAAGAATCCTTAGTTTTCCTCATCCAAATTGCAAAGCACTAAAGCCACTTCTGTTTGTTGTTTTACACCGTCCACCAGGGCCCCCTTACTCTCAATTTTTAGATCATTTTTCAGACCTTTTTATCTGATTTACGGTTAAATACGAAAAGGTTTTTGTAGGGGGGGATTTTAACATCATGTTACACTGAAAGTGATAGCCTAATATAGCCTTTAATGCTATCTTAGACTCAATTTGGGTTTTGCTCAAAACATTAACAAACCTACCCACCTTTGTCTTCATTCTCGGACCTTGTGCTGACATATGGCATTGAGTGTAAAAAATAACAATATTTTCTCAAACCCTTTCCTGTCTGCCATTTTTTGATGCCCCCTTTGAGTTTAATTTTAACCGATTTTCTCCCCCCCAAAAACAAATTTCATTATAGTAATCATTATCAGATAATGTTAAAACAACCTTTAAAAAATTGGTTCCACTTTTAATTTCCTCATTATCACAGAAACACAGTGGAGGGAAATTTTTTTGTTTTTTCCCCTTCACAAATTGTTCTCTTTTTCATAGTTTTTACTTCATCATTGCGTGGTGCATTAGACAATGCAGCCCTCTTGAAAAAACAAAGTAATTATTCATACGAGGCTGGCTCCCCGTTGAATTCAGAGTCTCTTTTAAAGCACAATGTTAAAAAAAACACCTAGAGGTTTCCTACTTAATCTGGAAAAATAGCCTACTGTGTATAAAAAGACACTCACCAAGCTAGAACCACATATTTCTCATCATTAGGGAAAGAGAAAAAAATAATCCGGGTTTTTCTCTTTAGTACAGTTGCTAAACTTACACAGAGTCATAGCTGTGTTGAGTCATCCATTTCCCCTTCTCCAACAGTCATGACTTTTTGGGATTCTTTTTTATAAAATTGATTCTATTAAAAAAAAAATCTTTGAATACTCCCAAGATAATTACTTCATCCTCAGTGAGCAAAATTTGGAAATAACTGCAGAACCTGATTTGTGTTTGGACTGTTTTGATGCTGTGGAGCTTTCTGAGTTATCAGAAATATTAGCTTCATCTAAACCTTCAACTTGTATGTTAGACCCAATCCCAACCAAATTATTTAAGGAAGTGTTCCCTCTGATTACCAGCCTCATTTTAGATATGATTAATCTATCTTTAGTAAATGGATATTTACCACAAGCTTTTAAGGTAGTTGTAATTAAACCTTTACTTAAGAAACCCTCGCTTGATCGAGATGACTTGAAAAATTACAGACCTATATCCAATCTTCCGTTCTTATCTAAAATTCTTGAAAAAATAGTTGCTAATCAAATGTGTGAGCATTTACACAGCAATGACCTGTTTGAGGAGTTTCAGTCAGGTTTCAGAGCTCATCATAGCACTGAAACAGCTCTGCTGAAAGTCACTAATGATATTCTTACGGCCTCAGATAATGGACTTGTATCTGTACTTGTCCTGTTAGATCTCAGTGTTGCATTTCATACAATCGATCACAATATTCTTTTAGAAAGGCTGGAACATTCTGTAGGCTGCATTAGGGTGGTTTAAATCTTATTTGTCTGACAGATTCCAGTTTGTTCATGTAAATGATAAATCCTCTTTAAACTCCAGGGTTAGTTGTGGAGTACCACAGGGTTCAGTGCTTGGGCCAATTCTCTTCACTATATATATATGCTTCCAATAGGTAAAATTATCAGGCAGCATAGGATAAATTTTCACTGTTGCGCTGATGATACTCAGCTTTACTTATCCATAAATCCTGATGAGCCCAACCAGTTAGATAGACTACAAGCATATCTTGAAGATATAAAAACTTGGATGACATTAAATTTTCTGCTTCTAAATTCAGAAAAGACAGAAGTTGTTGTCTTTGGACTGGAGACTTCGAAAAAAAAAAACTGCTTAGTCAATCACTAACCTGGATGGCATTAAATTGACCTCCGGTAATAAAATAAAAAACCTCGGTGTTATTTTTGACCAGGACATGTCATTTAAATCCCATATTAAACAGGTTTCTAGGATTTCCTTCTTTCACCTCCGGAACATTGCCAAAATTAGAAATATCCTATCCAGGAGTGATGCTGAAAAACTAGTCCATGCATTTGTTACTTTAAGGCTGGACTATTGTAATTCTCTACTATCAGGATGTCCCCAAAATGCAGTTAAAAGCCTTCAGCTGATTTAAAATGCTGCAGCAAGAGTTCTGATGAAAATTAAAAGAGATGTCATATTTCTCCTATTTTAATTTAAAATTCTCCTCCTCACATATAAAGCCCTTAATGATCTAGCTCCATCATACATCAGAGATCTGATTCTTCCATACGTTCCTAACAGAGCACTTCGTTCTCAAACTGCAGGTTTACTGGTGGTTCCTAGAGTCTCTAGAAGTAGAATGGGAGGCAGATCCTTTAGTTATCAGGCTCCTCTCCTGTGGAACCAGCTCCCAGTTTTAGTCCGTGAGGCAGACACCCTGTCTGCTTTTAAGGCTAGGCTTAAAACTTTCCTTTTTGATAAAGCTTATAGTTAGAGTGGCTTAGGCTATCTTCCTTATTTTTTACCTCCGCCTTCCTCCCTCCCTGTTGGATGGAGTAAGGGGGAGTCAGGTTTAGCCTAAACCGGCTCAGTTATGGTTGAGGTGCAAGCACACCCTCCATTTCTGCTACCTGTATGACCCCTTCTCTTTTCCAATGGTTATAATCAGTCTGACAGAGAGAGGTATCCTGATCCTTGTGGTTTTTAGTATAACAATGACCATCAGTGGGCTCTAGATGGACAAACTTTATCAGTTTATTATTTTACTTAGTGCTCCTACACGTGGCCCGTTCTGGGGTGGCCGGGCTCTGGCACTCGGTGGTTTGGTCTGGCCTCCCCGGCGGCCGTGCGCCGTTCCAGACACTTTGTGGGGTGCCTTGAGACGACATTGTTGTAAATAAGCGCTATATAAATAAATAAACTGAAACTGAAACTATCTCTGTAGTTATGCTGCTATAGGCCTAGGCTGCTGGAGGACATAATGACCACTTTCACCCTCTTCGCTACATTCTCGCACTACTTTCCAATTTTGCATTATTTGCTGTTATTTCAGCTTTTAACTTTGTTCTCTCTCTTTTCTCTTCCTAGAAGCTACACCTGGCCTGACTCTGTGTCTACCTGTGACACCTTTCTGGAGAGGGGCATTGTCCAAGCTTCTGCTGGCAACAACTTAATGCTCACCCTCTACCGATGATCCACATGGCCCTGTCTTTCAGTGTTTAACCCTTTCTCTCTCCTAGATATAGCAATTGACTGAGCTTTTACTGCAACTAACTCTATGTGCTCTCTTTCAGACTCTAACCTTGAAAACTGGCTCAGAGTTTATCTGTTCTTTACTTTTCCTTCCCATAGAAAGTACGCCTGGATCAGTGCTTCTGTATTCTTTGTGTGTCTCTGCTCTGTTCTCTCAAACCCCCAGTCGGTCGTGGCAGATGGCCGCTCACACTGAGCCTGGTTCTGCTGGAGGTTTCTTCCTGTTAAAAGGGAGTTTTTCCTCTCCACTGTTGCTACATGCATGCTCAGTATGAGAGATTGCTGCAAAGTCAACGCCAGTGACTGTCCACTGTCGCTACTTGCTCATCCAGGAGGAGTGAATGCTACAAGTCTCTGACTTGATGCAATCTGCTGGGTTTCCTTAGATAGAAAAACTTTTTATCCAATTTGAATAAATAACTGAATCTGAATTGACTGTTCAATGGTTAGGATCAATTGGAATGTATGTACCTGACTTTTGTGAAGTGCCTTGAGATGACATGTGTTGTGAATTGGCGCTATATAAATAAACTGAATTGAATTGAATTGAATTAAATTGTAATTGAAATAGGCCCCACATTTGATGGGGTCTAAGCTGATCCAGAAGAGGGAGTAGCCCAAGATGAAGATGAAGATGAAGATGAAGATGAAATTATTGGCAGCGGTAGCTTCACCGATGCCCTCCTCCAGGACGGTGTCACAGCTAAACAGAACGCGAGGCCTGATGAAGCTTCTATGAGCTTCCTGTCAGTAAATAGGGCATTGATAGCTACCAGCACATATTTCAGCTTTTAGAGTAAAATTTGCACTTTTAGAATGACCCAAAAGATCAACCTTCACATTCTACCTCACAAAATCCTTCATAGAATGCACCATACTGTTGAGTTTGGCTGGGAGTTTGCAGGGCCAACGTGCAGATCAAGAGCTTCGACTTGCATGTTAAGTTGATGAGTCCATTTAATTTACAAACACAAGTAAAACTTACAGGGTGGCAGGGCACAGAACATGCAGAAGATAACAGTACGGTCCTGGGCCAACAACAGAAAACCAGAGAGTCTAAATACTAAGGAGGAGTGGAAAAATGGACCAATGAACACAGGGAGCTAATTAGTATGGAATCAAGAATAACTGGTGGAAGAGAGACTGAAGGCAACTGAGGGAGAATGATTAATAAACTCAGATGGGCAGGGAGGTAACCGAAAACATTTAAGTGAACAGAACAAGTGAACAATGGGACTACCAAACTAACATTAACAGAGAGAAAACAGATCTATAAGAAAATACTAACACATCTAACATAAGAATCCAGGGAAGTAACAAATATCTAAACACCAGAATGAATCTAAAATGAAACATAAATAACAGAAGTGCAGAGAAAGTAAACGGCACTCAACTCAAGACCAGGCAGATTATGACAAATACATGACAAAGTATATTCCAAAAGTATTTTTGTAACAAACAAAGACTGTCCAAACTGCATGGGGGCTTTACTTCATGACTATCTACATTGTTTCTGGCTCTGCCCACCTGTCGATGACTTTTGGCTGAGAGTATGCAAAGATCTATCAACAGGCCTAGAGCACAAGCTTCCAGTTTACTCTTAATTTACTCTAAATTTACTCTACCCCTTACTCTCTCTGTTGATATGGAAACAAATGCATCCTACAAACTGATTAACTAATCAACAGATAGTGTTTGATCAGTGTTATACATGATCTTTAAATAAATCTTCCAGTAAATTTTCGTATGATTTTAAAGGTAATCCAACATGTTTTATCTTCTTTATCCTGAGTTGTCTTCCTGGGACACATAGACCTGCGCAATAAGCCATACATGACAAGGACTGACATTCAAAAGCATGTTTGTGTCTGCACCTACCTGAGGGGAAACACACACACTTCAAAAATAGTGATTACTCATACACACAGACAAATCCCCATGTCTGACATACTGTACAACCTAATCACTTACTCACACACAGGAATCCCAGCACTGACAACAGATTATAGACCGCATTTCAACCACACAAACACATTGACTCCTTCATGACTCCACTGACCCTTGACATTAGGTTAGGAGTGTTGTCATATTATGTGGATTCGTTTTCTGAATTTGAGGTCATTTCCTGCTCTAGTGACAGAAGAACTGACTGAATTGAACTGTCAGCCTTTAAATTACCCACCACAGACTGGAGAGTATAGTGAGGTATTTCAAAGTCAGGGAAAGACACTGAGGAGTGACAGTATTTTTTTCAAAGAAGCACAGTTCCATGCAAAACTGTTCATACTAATTGAACTATTTCACCTTTTGTCAATTACAAACTTTATTTATATATCGCAGGTTACTGTGATATAGACCAACACAAAGTAGCACACAATCATCAAATGGAAGGTAAATCTTACATTATTTTCAACATTTATTCAAGATGGGATTGTTGGGACCCCAGCCATGGATGAACATGCACTCAGAAATATACATCATTGAAGGCCTATATGAATCTCTGCACCTTTCAAAATCACACTAACCTATTCCTAACACAGCCCAGGAAGAGGAGAAGTCAGAGCTCAAATCTCTGACCCAAAGACACCTTTCCCCCTCTGCTCAGTCTCATTCCAGCTGCGGACAGCAGCTAATGGAGGGACCAGACCCACGTCAGCTGAAGGCCTTGGAACTCGCAGGCAAGTAAGGCTTCACTTTGAAGAACCTTTGGATCCAAAAGTGAATACGATCACGCCGATCGTATGCAAAGTTAAGTAACGATTTGCTGTTCGAGTACTCAGCATTCATACATAAAATGGGTGTAATAAGACAAGCACGGCTTGACTTTTCTTCTGAGGCCTCAAGAAGCGAGCCTAATTGAAGCGGATTTTTCCTCACAGCCTGAAGAAGAAGGCACTGAGACCGCATGGCACGCCTTCCTGCGCGCATGTCTAGGTAGCTAGAGCTACACCCACTGAAGGAGCCGAATGTGCCTTTGTCGTACAGTTTGGCCAGGCCAGCTAAACAGCTGACCCCCTTACAGCTACTGAGATTAGCTGCAACGCTAGTCCCTTTGTGCGTGAAGCGCAGAAGAGCTCATGTCGAGCCGAAGAGGAGGAGAAGCCCATCTAGCTGCTGCTCAGGCTGTTGTTGCAGCCCAATCATCATTATCATCACAGTCATCTGCATCTCCTCAATGCTTCTGCTTACGCTACTGAGGGTCAGCTCAACGCTTCAGCTTCTGCTCACGCCACTGAGGGTCAGCTTGATGCTTCAGCTTCAGCTTCATCTTCAGCTCCTTCCACTGAGGGTCAGCGTGATGCTTTAGCTTCACTCCTTCCACTGAGGGTCAGTGCGACGCTTTAGCTTCAGCTCCTTCCACTAAGGGTCAGCCCAACGTCTCAGCATCAGCTACTGCCAACAAGGGTCAGCCCTGATGGCTCAGCTTCTGCTGATCAGCCATTATCTTCACGATCACTGCCACCTTTTCCTGCTCCATATCCAGTGGGGTTCGCCTCCATCTCCAGAGCTTCGACAACAACTCCACCGCAGATCTTCTGGGCTACAATGCAGATCCTTTGGGCTCCATCATGCGTTCTTTTGAGGCTCCCCATTGCTCCTCCAAGGTTCCCAGCACTGCTCTTCAGAGTCTCACCGAAGGTTCAAGCGGTTCCCGAACCGCCCTTCAGAGCCTCGCTGAGGGTTCCAGAGGTTCCTGCACCGCTCTACAGGGTGCACCTTTAGGAAGTACCTAGTGTGGATTCTCATTCTCTCTGTGTTCCCTAAAGCTCCACAGTGGTTCCAAGTTTCCCGAGCTCCTCCGTGGTTCCAAGTCTCTTTCTACTGAACGTTCAACGGTTGACCTCCACACGTGTCCCCCGGAGGGTCCTCTGCACTCCGCGGCCGACCTTCAGAAAAGGTCCTCAGAGGGTCCTCTGCACTTCGTGGCCGACCTCCCGACAGGATCACTAGTGGGTCCTCTGCACTTTGTGGCTGACCTCCAGACAGGATCCCCAGAGGGTCCTCTATGCTCCGGCACTGACCTCCAAGGTTCCTTCTCAGCCACCGCTGACCTCCAAGGCTGCTTTGCCTCTGCCACAGCTAGTTGCCAGGCTGGGTTCTCCATGGGTGCCCCAAGCACCGCCCCAAGCACCACCCCACAGCCAGCCTCCCTCCTTCATTTGCCTGCATATTGTCTCCCACCAGCTGCTCCTGATTTTCTCTCTGATTAGCTGCACTTGTTCATTGGTGCATTCGCCACCCTACATCAGTATTTATAATCTTTATACTCTATTATTACCCAGTCTGTGTTTGTCTTTTCCAGTTCATTATTATAATTAAAGAAAACTCTACAACTCACTATACTGCTTCCGAGCGTTGTTCTGCACGTTGGTCCCAAAAGAACACAGCATTATATGACAGTATTTAGCTTTACGTATCTTCACGTCAACTTTTTACAGCTTCCCTTACCCTCCAGGCATGGTACTGCCACCACAATGGTTCAAAATGGTGATGAAGTGTTCATGATGATCTGCTTGTTTTCCACCACAAAAAGAACTTCAGTGTAGCCCAAAACATTAAACTTTTTTCTGATCTGATCTTCCACATGTTTGCGGTGTCTCCTACATGAGACATGGCAACTTAAAAATATGACTTTCAAATAATAACGGCATTCTTCTGGACATCCTTCCATAAAATCTAGGTTTATGGACTACACAGCCAATAGTTGTTGTGTCGACAGATTCTCAAACCTGACTTGTGGATTTCTGAATCTCCTCCAGGGTTACCATGGGCCTCCTGGCTCCTTTTTTGATTAGTCTTCCTCCGGTGTGTCAGTTTAGTTAGATGACCATGTATTCCTAGATTTGCAGTTGTCTCATACCTTTTCTGTTTTCCACTGATGTATGAATGGTGCTCTGTGAGACGTTCAAAGCTTGGGATATTGTATTCTTCACATCTTCACCCCTGACCTGTCTGCTGTGTTTCTTTGTTCTGTGGAAAAGGTCAAGCCTTATGAATGTCATTGAGAGGCAATTTATAATATGTATTTTGTAACAAAAATTGGGAGAAAAAAAACAAACTCCAAAGCGACTTGTTTTTTTAATGACTCTGGAAAATAAGGGTGATGGAGTTTTATTTGGCGGAAGTTCAGACAAATTTCATCAGTGTTTAACAAGTAACATCCCTGTTGTCTTGGAAGAAGTTGACATGAGAAACAGTTACGACTCTGAGAATGTTGCTATACTTTTTTTTTCTCCCCTAAATAAACACAAACATCAGCACTGCCACACTGTCAGAAATCAGCCAAACCCAGCAAAGACTGTAATCCTGAACCAAAATCTTCTTTTGATTGTAGTTCAAGTCCGAATTAGAGTATTTAGAGCTGAGGGAGAGAGAAGGGAAAAAATAACCCTGAAAGTGAAGAATCTGCTCCAAGCTGCATTAGCAAACAAGACAAACACAATCAGCATCACAGGAGCCACATCTGGGTCTGGTCAAGCTGGCCCTTCAAGCTGACTCTGATAGAGGGACCACAAGGCTCGCTTGTTTTCTTGTTTGCCACATAAGGGGAAACATGGATTGAATGTTTCCACCACTGCATACATACAGGAAGCCTGATCACCTGTCAAAATAAAGCAGGTAAATACACTTTCCAATATATACTTGTCATTAAAGAGCATGACTGTGGTCCAAAATAGGCCCCTCCATTCCCTGCAGTTTAATGTGATGGTTTTAGTTCATGTGGTTTAACATAGATCATTTTAATCTAGACCACTAAATAGTTGTTTAAACATTGAAAACAAAAAGATAGAAGCTGCATGTTTTGCCCTGTTAAAGAACAAAAGACCATTAACATCAGTCACAAATATACAATTCAACACCATGAAAAGCAACAATAACTTATCCGGCTATGTTTTTTTTTTCCTGACAGGCTAACAAGAAAAAAAGTCTGGAATGCTCTCTGAAGAGAAATGGTAAAGAACATCAGCTAAACATCTTGCAGTAAAAAAAGAAACTCAAGTGAAAATGCGATAGGCTTTCTGGCTTGCGTTTGGGAGACATTGTAAAGTCACAGCATATATACAGATTACAATTACATCTCTAGAGAGTTGTGCATAACAATTATTATGCCGCAAGAAGGAAGCCTCAAAAAAGTCCCAGGAGAGCCTCCTCTTGTTATTTTTATAGGTGAGGCTTTATGTGTGAGAGGAAAATCATATCTATATTTAACAGAGTACCATAAACATTCCCATGTTCTGAATGAAAATGGAAGCCATGTCCTGCTGGATGAGTGAGTAGGGAAATACAATAGTGTGACCCTGCATGATTAATGTTCATTGCAATATGCTAGTTAGATTTAATAGCTTTTAGGAATATTATCAAGATACAAATGTGGAAATGGTTGTTTCTATAACTATAACATAACAATGTTATAGTTATGACCTCATAACATAAAATAAATGACCTTCTAAAGGTCTTCTTTGAGCAAAGGGAAGATTGTAAATCACAGATGTACAAAGGCAAACATTTTAGTGAAAACAACTCATGTCTTTTAAATCCCCAATGTAAAATAAAATTATACACAAAAAAATATTTTCTTTGAGTGTTTTTAACTGCTTTAAATTGTCAGTGAAGAATTACATCTAGAAGCAGAGAAGGGGTTTAGCATGTATTATTGTCTCGTACGCTTAAGTTCTGGCAACCACTGCACTTAAATAAGTGCAATTATTTTAATTAGTAAACAGTGATGATTTTTTTGTAACACATTTATTTCCACAGACCTATGTTAATGCTGTACACTGAAACTTTTGTTTGCAGTGATAATATATCCATAAATTAACAGTGATATTCAATAAATTAGAATATGTGTTCTGATGAGGCTGCCTTGTCAGATTAAAAGTACCTTTTGAAAATAACAACCTTAAAATATGTTAAAAAAAACTTCTTAAAGGATCACATTTCTATTTTTCTATTTATTGGTAATATTCTCATCTTCCAAAACATTCAATGTTTTCTGACATTAACATTTGTTTGATAATCTGAAAAGTGGAAAAGAAGCTAAAACAGATGAAATTTTTAAGAGGGAAATAGATTATCACATTATACCTGTTTAAAGGTTGCCATTTTTATTATTTTCTAAAGGTGCTTTTAATCGGACGAACGAGCCTCATCGGAATGCATATTGCAATTTATTAAATGTGACTGTGTACGGTATACTACCTTTCCCTGATCGAAATTGCACAGAGCTTGATCATTTATTCACAACCCTAAAACGTTGCTTTAATTTTTCACAAATTGTGAAGTCTTAATATCATTATCCATGATTAAAATAATAAATATAGCTGATGACAGCTAACACCAAGTGGTCAACTGACATCTCATCTCCTAAAATGTAAAATAATATTTTAAAAATGAAAACCTTTGTATTGTAATTATAACATGGAAATTCTAACTGTTTTGTAGTTTTATTAAATCATTATCCTTTTAGCAAATACAACACTACTTACATAGCCCAGCACTGCATGTAAACATCAAATAAAAAAGTATATATTTTCAGTACTGAAGTAGAATAAACGCTGCATGGTGATGATACACCAAATAAATATTTTGTCCACTGCCATCACTTCATTTTAACTTGTTTGCCACGGGGCCCATTGCAGTCAGCAGGATGAAGATCAGTACGTTTTTGAGAACGTACTTTTGTCTTTTCCAAGCATTCATGTTAACACATACACAGGTGTTCTGAAACCCTGGTCTCACAATGTGTCAGTGAGAAATGGCTCTATTCTTTCTGGATGGCTGCCTGGTGAAAGAAACAATGTTTGACAGAGCATTTATTTGCAAATATCACAGTAATCTTCACAGTGCCAAACATGACTCCGTTTGTTTGCTTCTTCCACATAAAAGAACAGTTCATTCCTCTGTGCTTACACACGCACTTGGGCAAACATTCTCATTGTTATGCAGACTTCTGTCTTTTTCTTCTTTTGTGCGTTTGCTCCTTTTTACTGAACTCAGGCTGGACAAAGTCAACATGGATGGAAGAAGCCTGGAGGTCTTAAGACCACACACAGCAGTGCAAAGATCTCTCTCCCAGCTCAGTTTCTTTTTTTTCTACCCTCCCACCTCCTACCTTATTCTGACTGTTTTAAATGGTCACTAGGTCAGAATCTTTTCTTTTTTCTTCACATTTTTCTAGCTCTGTTCCCAAATTTCACTCCCTCTCAACCCAGCTTGCCTGACACACATATGAGTTAGTTTGATCAGCATTGCTTATCTTTATATTCAACATGGAAACACATTTTGCCCATCTGTTTAAAAAATACAGATGTGAACTGCAAAAAGTAGAGCCACTGAGTATGATGAGTTGGATGAGAACACAAAATATGTCTATGCATAAAGAAGTAAGACATTTGGGATAGCTGTTTCACTGTTTCTGAATGACAGGCCAAAGTAGACGAGACTCCGTACAAGGTCCGTACAAGCGCATAGGCACTTCTGCAAGCTATGTTAATAAGGGGTCACATCTTTGAACCTTCTTCAAATACAATATCTTGCTGAAAAAAAAATCCATCCATCCATCCATCCATCCATCCATCCATCCATCCATCCATCCATCCATCCATCCATCCATCCACTGTCCCCTGCAAAAGTATATTCCCAGTTCGTTCCCCAGGCTTTCCCAGGTCTGAAGAGAAAAAAACTCTCTGGTATGTTCTGGATCTTCCAACCACCCAAAGGTTAAGGCATTTCATTATTCTACCCATATCTCAAGACTATGAGAGTTGTAACAAAGATTGCTCAGCTCTTTCTTCAACATGATAGACAGGAGCCAATACCCATATTACTGCAGACAAAGCTCCATTCCATCTATCCACTTCTCCCTCCATCCTGCCAAAACTCACGAAAGATACATATAGACTTAAGCTAACTTACCCCTGTCCTGGAGGGAGCAATTCACTTTTTTTTCCAGTTCAAAATCATGGCCCCAGGCATAGATTTAGTTCACAGTGAGCTACAAACCCCTCCAGTTCAGGCTGAAGTTGAACACACATTGGAAGCACTGTGGTTCATTTCCTTAATGTATGCCTTTAAGACATGCAAGAGATGCATCATGCTGAAGTCAGCAGAGACACAACATATCGCACAGAAAATAATACGGGCATTTTCTTGACATATGTCTTTCAGTACTGATATGCCTTGCCTTTAAGATGAGATACAGAATACCCAGATATTCCCACACAGCACCCCCCTTTTTGGTCAACTCATCAGTAGGAGAGAGTCCAGTTCATCTCCAGGAATTGTGCTTCCAAAGCCAAAGCTATGTGTGGAGGTGAGTCCATCTAGAATCAACTTCATCCCAAAGTCCAGATTACCACCAGCACAAAAAACTGAGGGATCCACTAAATTTTGTAGGTACCTGTCCACCAAGGCAGTTGGCTCAGTAAAACCCTTGTCCTGTGGTGTCCCACAACTGAAGTTTTGCTTTTTCACCAGTAATGTCCAACAAGTGTTGCGGAAGTCCACACCAACTGGGGCCTCGTTTTTGTGAATGTTTAAATGAGTGATCAGTGATGAAGTAGTCAGGCAAAAGAACTACGTGTAAAAAATTTATAGGGACTGGACTGAAACTAAGTTTGTTTTAGAAACAACCAAAATTTAAAGGAAAAAAACCCTAGCAAAGTATTAAAGAGTTAAAGCCTTGGTTAGCCACTTTTAAAGATATGAAAGTCCTGCTCCTTGGAATTTAAAATCTGTGAAAGGATCGCTCAAAACCTTTTGGCAGTACTGTATTACATAATAGCTTTCAAATTTCTGGTTACTGCATATTAAAGCATGTTAGTGTGATAAGATTTCTTTTTATGTAACTGGTAAGAGTTCATCAAGGCTTCGTGGAGCACATATAAAGGCATGAATGGCCTTGACTGGGTTAGTCTGACATGCCAGTTGATACTGTGATTAAGGGGGCCCTGGTGTCGCGTTGGGTGGCACAAAGTGGAAGTAGAGGATTTACAGTGTCTCCAGACCACACACAGACCAAATGAGGGAAAGGGAGGGATGTGAGACAGAAAAGACAAGAAATAACCTGTATGTGCCTTTATTCTCTGTCTGTTCCTGAGACTTTCGCCATGAAGACCTACGTAGAGGACTCTTTAAAGGCTGGCATCATTCGTCCTTCATCATTCGTCCTTCATCATCCCCTGCATTGACTACAGAGGTCTTAATGATATAAGTGTAAAGAACCAATATCCACTACCCCTAATGAACTCTGCTTTCGATCTTATCCAGGGGGAGAAGTACTTCAAGAAACTACATCTTCGGAATGGCTATCATCTTGTCTGGATCAGAGAGGGGAATAAATGGAAGACTGCATTCAACACCCCTAATGGACATTATGGATGTCTGGTCATGCCATTTGGTCTGACCAACGCTCCAGCAGTTTTCCAGGTGTTGGTCAACGATGTACTTATTGACATGGTGGGGCAATATGTGTTTATCTTGATGATATTTTGATCTTCTCACACTCTCTAGAGTCCCACAAGCGCCATGTCCAGTCTGTTCTCCTTTGTCTCCTCCAGAATCACCTTTTTGGTAAGGCAGAGAAATGTGAGTTTCACACTACCACTACCTCTTTTTTGGGTTTCGTTATTTCTCCTTGCCAAGTCACCATGGACCCTGCTAAGACCACAGGTATTTCTGAACGGCCCACTCCTTCTGACCACAAACAACTACAAAGGTTCCTGGGTTTTGCTAATTTCTACCGATGTTTCATCCATAATTACAGTCAGGTTGCTTCTCCTCTCTATGTACTCACTTCATCTAAAGCTCGTTCTGAGTGGAACAACCAGGCAGAGAAGGCGTTCACCAAATTAAAGTCTCTGTTTACCACAGCACCTGTTCTGCGTACCCCTGACCCCAAAAGACAATTCACCATGGAGGTTGATGCTTCAAATACTGGGGTAGGTGCTGGGGTAGGTGCTGATCCCCTGATGGTTGTAATGATTTGCTGTTCGAGTATCCAGCATTCATTCATATAAAGGGCGTACTAAGACGCTTGACTTGGCTTTTCTTCTGAGGCCTCCAGAAGCAGCCCTAATCGAAGCAGATTTCCCCCACGGCCTAGAAAAGAAGGCCGGGACTGGATCGCACGTCCAGGTGGCGAGAGCTACTCCGCTGCATGGCGGCCACTCAAGGAGCCGAACATGCCTTTGTCGTATGGTTCGGCCGGCCCGGCAGAACGAGCCGCCCCACCCCACATCTACCAAGGTTAGCTGCAAGTTAATCTTTTGTTTAGCCACATGTAGATGTTTCCTCAACACCCAGGACAACTTATCAGCACGGTTCACGTAAGAGGTAGTGTTTGGGCAGAAAAGATTAATTTTGAGTTAAATAATCTAAATAATGTCCGTTTAATGACATTTGTTTGTGTTGAGAAACTTAGTTAATGATGTGTTGTTTTTTTTTTGTTTTTTTTAAGTTAAGACAAACTTCATTTAAAGGGTGGTTTTTTAAACACAGATATGACCACATAACGCGTCGTATTAGTGGTATTTTAAAGGTATGTGTTTGATTCTGGTAACCAGCTATAAGCTTCCTTTGTTAGCTCCAACCGCTAACGGCTCACAACACGTGCTCGCCCACCTTATGAGCCAGCTACAGATCATTTACCCAGAAAGGTTGTTGGTCCTCATTCAAAGTAATATTTTCTCAAATATTATTTTAAAATTCCATTAATATTTCCTTAAATATTATTTGTACTAGACGAAGCCAGCATTTGGTGTTCCCTGGGTGAGCATTATTTTGAACAGCTTGCACTGTACATATATGAATATGAATAAACCACAACCGCACAGTATTGGTGCACCGAGTGATGACCTTAAAATCAGCTGTCACTGGTCACAATGGGACTCAAAACATCAGAGTTCTAAAATCAGATGTCACTGATTATATTTAAGAGAACAGTATAACCCGTGACATTCCTGGAGTTCACAATTTTAGACATTTGTCAAAGTTAATAACTCCAATAATATCTCCGTGCTAGAAACAATTAACTCCGCTACATAGGCAACATTTTAGATGTTTCAAATCTGGTTTCTTCTGTGTAAGCGATAGCTTGAGACTTGAGGTTAACTTCACAGTTAACCTCACTGTCCAGACTGTTATGATTCTGGCCCGTCTGCCTGCTCTGCTCTCACTCATGCGATTAACTCATCTGCTTCACCTGTCTGCTGCTGCGCTGCTGCGCAATCACCGTCATGCCACACACCTGTGGAGCTGCAGTTATATACAGCCCTCTGACAGGCAGACGGTGCCAGATTTTCGAAAACATTTGTGAGTAGTTATCCAGCATTCCTTCCTGACTGATCTCGTTCCATGACCTTGCCTTGCCTTACGTATTATTCCCTCTTGCTTGCTCCTTGTCTGACTGATTGGATTTTGGATTTCGACTCTGTTTTCTGCCTCTGGTTTATGTCTCTGCCTGCCCCTTGTCTGACGCCTCTAGCCCTGGAATTCGACCTTGTTTCTGTCCCTGGATTTACGTCTCAGCCTAGCCACTGGTTTATTCAGCCTGAGCCCGCCTGGCTCTCTAGTCTGCCTGGATTTATTGTCAAGAGGACAATCACAGCTCTCTGTGTTCCTGTCACAGCGTCAGCTGGTTCCCCGGAGGATTTGGATCAGTCGGCAATCCGACTTCAGTCTGTTGGACGCTTCCTCATTAACTGTCTGGATCACTTCCTCCTCTGGATTCTGTGCCTCATCACCAGACTGAGAAGATTAGTGGCTTTATCTAACTCCTTGCAGATCCTGAGTTTTATTCAGCCACTAACTAGTCTCTCTGTTCTCAGTGGTTCCTGGAAGCTGACTGCTGTTCTTCTGCTCTCTGATCCTGAGTTTCTGAATAAACCTTTTTACTTATCACTTTGTGTTTGGCTGAATTTGGGTTCTCTGTCTCTGGTCGTGATACAGACAGTTTGCTGCACATCTGTATCCAGAGGCTGTGTTTTGTGTAAGACCACAATTTGAAACTGAATTAACTTTGCAGTTAATTTTAGTATCTGACCTAAGATTTTTGATGCATGTATCTATTCAGGAACTTTATAGTTTGTTTTATGTTTTGAAAGAACAGGATTTATTGCCAGATCAAATCCCAAATTTAATTTAATCCACCCTGCCATAAGAGTGGGTGTATCAAAAGTCAAATTGCAAGTATTACCCTGAGGGAGGTGTAGTAATTTTCTCTTTCTTTTTCCTTTGCATTTTTAGAGCATAATCCACCCCTCCATATAGGAGGTGAAGAATTACTAGAATCACAACATTCCCTTAAAGACAGGTTAAGAATAGTGTCTAATCACTAGTTCCTCCCAAAAAAAGGTGAAGAATTATTGCTAAAATCACAAAATATTCGTAGAGAAAGGAGTAGCTTTGTAACACTTAGAGCATAGTGCTGTCATAAGTCACAGGTTGAATAGTCAACTTGTGCATCTGTTTCACACTCATACAAATGTTTGCAATATATGCATAGTCAAAGATACATATATAACTGGACATACATTTGTGTGTTGTTGTTGCTTTTAGCAATCTCTTAACTTTGTTTTGTAGTGTCTGCCAGAATGATGGAGTCACACTTCGTCATGAACTCTGCAAACACAGAAATGCAAAAGGTTGTTGTGTCTGATCTCATCTGTTTGTCTCCAGATGAGCCTTCAAAGAGAGAATACTGTGAAGCTTGAGCTCTCAAAAGCTGAGGAGAGGATGGAGAAAGCTGAATCAAAGTTAAATGACCTGAAGCCAGATGAGCTCAAGAAAGCTTCATTCCAAAAGGGGGGACAGACCCCACCTCTCAGGTACCTGATTTGCATTTCCACCCACAACAGCTGCAGCAGCCACAGCAGGAGGCAGACTCAGACAACAGGCATCCAGTGCCTACAGAGTCTCCCCTTCCTAAACTTAGTCCAAGTGTTCAGCCTTTTTCTACAAACCCTAACAAAAGTGTTAGAAGTCAGACGGCCTCCAGTGGTGTTCTGCCAAATCCCATTGCAGTGGACAACCACCAAGATGACCGAGTGTCAGACTCAGCATGTGCAAGTGGTCCAGTTGGGTGGAAGGAGCAGCCTTCCAAACTGATCTGCACCCCTCTCCCTTCTGACTCTGTGTCGACCCCTAGGGGCCAGGAGAGATGCATATGGTTCTCTAGGTGACTCAATCCAATCTGACCCACCACCACATGCACGAGTCCATTCATTAGAAAGCTCTCATTTAATTAATGACAAAACTCGTTTTCTTCTCCAGAGGTTAGATCATGATGTTTCACCATTTCATCAACTTAACCAGCTTGACTTCTCAGATGGACATGGTCCATCTTGGGAGTACAGTGTCCGTTTTAAGCAGCTTGAGTCCCTTGCTAAGGACATAGAGGCTTTTGATCCAGGTAGTCAGGAGTCAAATATTGATGCTTATCTGATCTAGGTTGAACATTGTATTCTTGACTTGTGTTTTTCTTCTTCTCGTGAGAAGCTGAAAAGGGGGGGTGTTGCGACCCCAGCCTTGGGTTACAGCATTAAAGCCAGTAAGAACTTTCCTGGAACTTTCAAAATAAATCGCATTAACCTACTTCCACAGCCGAAGTTAAGTAATGATTTGCTGTTCGAGTATCCGGCATTCATTTATATAAAGGTTGTAATAAGACAAGCTTGACTTGGCTTTTCTTCTGAGGCCTACAGAAGCAGCCCTAATCGAAGCAGATTTCCCCACGGCCTGGAAAAGGCCGGGACCGCATCGTAGCGAGAGCTACCCCGCTGCATCAGGCCACTCAAGGAGCCGAACGTGCCTTTGTCATACGGTTCGGCAGGGCCAGCTAAAAGCCTTTCCCCACAGCGACGGAGGTTAGCTGCAAGTTAACACGTTGTTTACCCACAAGTGGATGTTTTTCCTCAATGCCCAGGACAACTTCTCCTCAGCACGGTTCACAGAAGAGGTAGTGTTTGGGGAGAGATGATTAGCTTAGAGTTAAATAATCTAAATGTTTGTTTATTTTTATTTTACCTGTTGTGTCTGGCTGAACTTTCAGGTCCTCTGAATTATTCGTTACAAAATGTTAGAGACGCCAATGGGAAGATCTGTCTGTTCATCAGCACAACCTTGGAGCGCATGCCCTCGAATTAATTGAGGACTGGTGCTGTAAATGGTTGATCCTGGTTAAACTCCTCCGAGTGTCAGCGGACTTATTGATAAATGCTGACATCTCAACTAGTAGAGGAGGACAAGCTATTTCCCTAGTTGTTGGATATAATGCTTCATACTAAATGCATGAACGCATGTAGAGCAGAGCGAGAAAGCGGCATTGTAAGTAAAAAAGTTAATTTAGAGCATACCTTTCACTTACAAGAATCTCAGTGAGGAGAACTGGCAGGAAACAAAAAATGGGTAGGAACAAAGCAGGGAATGGATGGAAAGCAAGCAGGAGAATCCAGTGGTAAGAACAGAAAACCAGAGAGTATAAACACTGAGGAAGAGTGGAGAATGGACCAATGAACCAAGGGAGCTAATCAGAAGAGAATGAGAAGCAGCTGGTGGAAAAGAGACTGAAGGGAGCTGAGGGAGAGTGACTAATTAACACAAATGAGCAGGGAGTGCAGGGAGGCAACAGAAAACATCTAAGTGAACAGAAACAAGGAAACAAACAATGAGACTAACAAACTGAGAGGAATAAGATCTATAGGAAATATAAACTCACTCATCTATCACAGGAAGAAAGTAATTTAAACACAAAGTTAGAATAATGAATCTAAACATGAAATAAAATAACAGTATCTGAAAAATGTAAGGCAAAAAAGACTAGGAACGCAAACACAGGCAGATCATGACACAATTGTTATCACATGTAATTATTCCCTCTTGTTGACCTGGAGATTTCTGCATATGTCACATGCAAGAAAATTAGCAAAGTCATAAGTAGAAAAATAGAATGGTCTGAATACTTAAAGGAAAGGAATTTTTCAGTCAGTTAAAATAATTTATTTGTGAATTTGTCAAATTGGGTGTCACAGAAACTAATGCAATGCATGTTTGTTCTGAGCTATATTTGGTAATAAAAAAAATTAAATTGTAATATTACAAACCTCTGTACGAGAAATTCAAGATGACGTTTACAGTAAATTCATGTTAGTTCCTTGAGAAAGTGAATGAGAACCCTCTGCTACATGCTGTGAAATGGATGTTTGAAATTGATGTTGGGTTGAATTTTACAATCATCTGTTCGGAAGGTTCCAGCCAACTGCTGTAGTTGCACTAACAGATTTAGACTGACTATATCAAACAGTATGAAGAAAGTAAAATACATTGAGATACAAATTTGCCAATAAATTCAGCTTTGTAAATCCCTTGAGGTACTTTTGGGACGTTTCTTGGCAATCCGCTTTATACTTTTCCAGCACTAACCTATGTATAATAAAAAACAGTATGGCCACAAAGCAGAAAGCAATGTGTGCTAAATGGTCCATAAACCTGGCTTGGCCTAGTCCTGAGAGCCCCTCTGGACCCAAATTGGTGGGTGAGTTCATACTAAATGCATGAACGCATGGCCTAGCTCTCAGCAGGACTGCTGTCCATTGAATAACATCCCATAAAACACTGAGAAAAAATATGCAAACACATTCACATTAGGGTGTAACACACAGGAGAAAAAAATTACAAGACAGAACATTAAATATTCAGTTCTATACAAAGAAATGGTCACGTATGGACGGAAAGGACTGAACCTTTTTTAAATTTACCAAATTTACCAAAAAAACACTTTATCAAAAAAGTAACACATCAAATGAAAGACATAAACAAAAATGGGCTTTCTAACTGAGGTAAAAATGGATGAAACGTTATCTCCCAAAGCTTAGCCCTTTGGCTGAAATAACGCTTCTTGTCTACCAGTCTCTGACAACGGTCTGTGGAAAGTCTTCCCCACTACTTACTTTAGCCGTCAAATATTTGGGTTTCTTGCATTTTCAGCCAGTTTCAAGTCACCGTACAGCATCTCAATGAGATAGAGATCTGGGCTTTGACTTGGCCCAGGACGTCCCATTTCTTAAATCTAAGCCTTTCCTATGTGGATTTACTGGAATATTTTAGGTCATTGCCACATTGCAAGATCCAGTTTAATTTCAGTTTTAATCTTTTTGCAGATGGTGTTACAGTTTCCACAAGCACCCTCTGATAGACACTAAAATTCATGGTCAATTCTGTGACAGTAAACTGGCTGTGGTCCTAATGCAGAAAAGCATCCACTAACCATGACACTTTTACATCCATGCTTCACAGTTGGTATGAGGTTATTCTCTTCTAATGATGTTGTTTTATGCTAGACATATCATTTGTTCAAACAATTCTCTTTTAGACTCATCTGTCCAAAGAACAATATTCCAGAAGTCTTGGTCTTTCTCTACACTCTCTGTGGCAATCTGTAGTCTGGCTTTCATGTTTCTCTTATGGCCCTTTTCCACTGGCTCGATTTGGCCCTACTGGACTCCAATCGGCTTCCTTTGCAAGCGTTTCCATCACTGTTTTTTCCATACCGTGCCTAATTTTTTGGGTCCCTGCTCCTGAGCAGGTACGACCGGGACTGAGTCGGAATTACATGTGATGTGAACAGACAACTGTCACTTATTGGCCATGGGACGAGGAGAAATGAGAAGATTTTTGCTAAGATAGTGCAGGGAAAGTTAATAAAACAGCTGTTCAGACACACAAACATTTCCCTCAAAACAATACCACCATTAAATAGCGTGTTTGGTTCGGAAATTTATTGACGGTCCTTAAGTGAACCAGTGCCTGCAGGAGGAGGGAGCAGGCAGAGAGGACCTGCCCGTAATTAGACTGCCTGCATTGGATTAAACTGGAGGAAGACCCACGGAGCATGAATATCCAACCTAAATCTAACTTCACCGCAGTCAGAAGTCCTCGGTTTGTTGCTTTAAAGTCCTTTTTCTCGTTATTGCCAAGGCAGAGACATAAACTTAACATAAACATAAACTGGGACAATGTCACAGAGGAACGTCAATAGCAGCACAGCGCACTACACTGGTGGCTGGAGGCAGAGCTTCAGCTGTCATAGCTTCAACCGTCAGTGGCACACCCCTCATGAAAGTTAAAACTGTGCAGTCTCTCTCTGATTGCACAGGCATGGACTTTCACATCAACAGCAGCAAGAGCCTTTTTTAAATGTGTGACAGTTCAGGGAGACTTACAGGGGTTGGACAATGAAACTGAAACACCTGGTTTTAGACCACAATAATGTATTAGTATGGTGTAGGGCCTCTTTTTGCGGCCAATACAGCGTCAATTCGTCTTGGGAATGACATATACAAGTCCTGCACAGTGGTCAGAGGGATTTTAAGCCATTCTTCTTGCAGGATAGTGGCCAGGTCACTACGTGATACTGGTGGAGGAAAACGTTTCCTGACTCGCTCCTCCAAAACACCCCAAAGCTACTAAATAATATTTAGATCTGGTGCCTGTGCAGGCCATGGGAGATGTTCAACTTCACTTTCATGTTCATCAAACCAATCTTTCACCAGTCTTGCTGTGTGTATTGGAGCATTGTCATCCTGATACACGGCACCGCCTTCAGGATACAATGTTTGAACCATTGGATGCACATGGTCCTCAAGAATGGTTCGGTAGTCCTTGGCAGTGACGCGCCCATCTAGCACAAGTATTGGGCCAAGGGAATGCCATGATATGGCAGCCCAAACCATCACTGACCCACCCCCATGCTTCACTCTGGGCATGCAACAGTCACGGTGGTATGCTTCTGTGGGGCTTCTCCACACCGTAACTCTCCCGGATGTGGGGAAAACAGTAAAGGTGGACTCATCAGAGAACAATACATGTTTCATATTGTCCACAGCCCAAGATTTGCGCTCCTTGCACCATTGAAACCGACGTTTGGCATTGGCATGAGTGACCAAAGTTTTGGCTATAGCAGCCGGCCATGTATATTGACCCTGTGGAGCTCCCGACGGACAGTTCTGGTGGAAACAGGAGAGTTGAGGTGCACATTTAATTCTGCCGTGATTTGGGCAGCCGTGGTTTTATGTTTTTTGGATACAATCCGGGTTAGCACCGAACATCCCTTTCAGACAGCTTCCTCTTGCGTCCACAGTTAATCCTGCTGGATGTGGTTCGTCCTCTTGGTGGTATGCTGACATTACCCTGGATACCGTGGCTCTTGATACATCACAAAGACTTGCTGTCTTGGTCACAGATGCGCCAGCAAGACGTGCACCAACAATTTGTCCTCTTTTGAACTCTGGTATGTCACCCATAATGTTGTGTGCATTTCAATATTTTGAGCAAAACTGTGCTCTTACCCTGCTAATTGAACCTTCACACTCTGCTCTTACTGGTGCAATGTGCAATCAATGAAGACTGGCTACCAGGCTGGTCCAATTTAGCCATGAAACCTCCCACACTAAAATGACAGGTGTTTCAGTTTCATTGTCCAACCCCTGTAGCATCTTGCTGCATACCTTAAGGTTTAGCTTCTTTGGATGACCAGACCTGGATATGTTGACTGTTGTCGTCAATGTCCTCCACAAGATATTAGCTTGATAATTAATAGGTTTACATTTGATTCCATCAGTAGGTCATGGTGGTTTTCTCATAACCTCCAGATTATATGTCATTATCCCAGACAGAAGATGATTATAGCACCAGGACACATGCAGAAATCTCCAGGTCAACAAGAGGGAATAATTGCATGTGATAACAATTGTGTCATGATCTGCCTGTGTTTGATTTTGAGTTTGAGTTTGAGTTCCTAGTCTTTTTTGCCTTACGTTCTTTAGTTAGTCTCATTGTTTGTTTTCTTGTTTCTGTTCACCTAGATGTTTTCTGTTACCTCCCTGCACTCCCTGCTCATTTGTGTTAATTAGTCACTCTCCCTCAGCTCCCTTCAGTCTCTTTTCCACCAGCTGCTTCTCATTCTCTTCTGATTAGCTCCCTTGGTTCATTGGTCCATTCTCCACTCTTCCTCAGTGTTTATACTCTCTGGTTTTCTGTTCTTACCACTGGATTCTCCGGCTTGCTTTCCATCCATTCCCTGCTTTGTTCCTACCCAATTTTTTGTTTCCTGCCAGTTCTCCTCACCGAGGTTCTTTTAAGTGAAAGGTTTGCTCAAAATAAACTTTTTAACTCACCATGCCGCTGTCATGCTTTGCTCTGCAATTTGGTCCAAAACAACTCCTACAAACTCTGACAAACTGATTGATGAATTATATGAAAGTATTATTTAGTGAGGCATTAATGGCCTCTACAATGAACCAACGGCATCATAAAGACTGAACACATAAGAGAGGTCAGGATTAAAGCTGTGGAAAGTTTGTTGCTGCAGTGATGGTGGTGGCATCATGCTGAGGGGATGTTTTTGATCTCAGCATGAACAGAGAAGCTCGACAGACGGGAATATGGAGGGAACTAAATACAGGACTGTCCTGAAAGAGAAAACCTGCTAGTTTTCGCTAGTTTTCTAAAAGACTTGAGTCTTAGGCAGAGATTTACCTTCAAGGAGGTAAACAATCCTAACCATACAGTAAGAGCTGCAGTAGTTTTCATCAAAACACATTCAGGTGTTAAAATAAATCAGTCAAAGTCCAGAGCTAAACCTGAGCTATTTTACAAAATAGCATAGGTGAAAACTCTAGTTTTTAAATGTATAAAGCCGGTGGAGACATACCTCAAAATAATTGCAACAGTAACTGCAATGAAAGGTGGTTCTACGAAGTATTGACTCAGGGCGTGAAGACAAATGAGGACAATACTTTTTATTTGTAAAATAATTTGATTTCAAATCCATGCATCATTTTTCCTTCTCTTTAGAACTGTGCACTACTTTGTGGGGGCCTTTTAAATAAAATAGCAGAAAAATAAATTGAAATATACAGCTGTGTGTCCAAATGTGAAAAAGTATAAGGGGTATGAATACTTTTGCAAAGCACCGAATGTAATAGCAAACAAACCTGCCAATCACAACAGCAAGGCTCTTGCTTCCGTATTTCTCACTGCCGGATCGAGCTATTACAGATACCACGTTGTACTCACTGATCCCAGCTATGAATTGGTGAGTGGAGGGGTGTGTAATTGCATGCTTAAATGCCTGAGAATTGGACATCCAGTTCTGCTGAGTTGGTACTTTCTGTGTGGCCTCATTGTTGAGACGTGCAGTCATGCAGTTCTTTGAGTCCCAGTCAGCGTTCATGTTGGGTTAGAGGTGGATCGGAAGAGCAGAAGGGGGGATTCTTTGTCTAGTAGCCAGATATTTTATTGCAAGATAAAACACTTTGTGTGTGTCCTCCAGGCCTGGCAGGAGAACTGTGGTTAATGCCAGAGTAGAGTAAATCCACAGTCATCAGAGGTTCTTCCTCCTTTTCTGTTCTGACCCCTGGTTTAACATTCTTGTTGACAGCCAAATAATCAGCTGTTATAAGAGGCCCTGTGGACCCTCTGATGGCAAAACAGAAACTAGAAAACGAAATCAAGGATTGGACTGCACACACTGCATACTTGTGCACAAACATGCACAGATGCCACTGTCAGTTACATTCTGGTTGATATGCTTAATTTGACCAAAGCGGACAAACAAAGGACCCCTCTATGTGGCTGCAGTGTAATGAGAGGCAGTTTGATCGTAAATACATGGCCCTGCAGAGTTTTCCATTTCAATGCCGGACAAAAGGGACAAGCCATGTAATTCAGGTCATCTGAGATTTTTGCGTACAAGCAGAGTTATGTGACGTTTAAAAAGTTCAGTCATAAGCACATTGGACAGACGGTGTATAAGAGGAAGAGCAGCTATAAGGGACTCAATGTTTGTACAATAAGAGAAATTGCAGCTCTTTTTTTCCAAGTACTGTCTTATATGCACATTTTAATGGGATTAACTGAGTCATTGTAATTCCAATTTATTGCATCGAATGGCTGATCAGGAGCATTTTTTTAAAGATAGCATCTCAAAATAAAATGTGCTTAACATGTGAATGTTGTTAATCACATTAAAATGTGACTAACAACATTTCATTATCCAACATTGTGCCAATTAAGAGTTTGGAAGTGTAGTGGAGGGATAATTTAAATGATTTTCTCTGTCACCATGAACATACAGGTTATATAAATGTTCATGCATTTGATAGCATTAAACAGGCTTTTACTTTATAAAACTAAACCTCAGAAAGCTTAAAATCAAATTTATTAACCTGTAGGAGGTTTTGCTTCCCACAGAGTAAAGCTAAAAATATCTTTGCTGTTTTAAATCATAAAGTCCTCTCTTGCCCTGAATGAGTAAATGCATACTACTTATTAAAGTTTAAGCTGATGCATAATCTAAAAATAGGCTAATTTCTGCCATAAACATTTTATAGTAGAAATGTAGTGGTAGTTGCTTAACAGAGACTTTTGAATGTATCTTTTAGTAAAAAGAATATCTTTAAAGAAAGCAAGGTTAAGCAGTTGTAATTTTCATGGGAGGTGTGCAAGAGGGAAAACTTTGGGAATCATTTGCTTATCAAGAAAAACAAGAAGGTGTCATGTTTGTTAGGGAATGACACTCTAGTGCAGGCAACAATAACATTTTAAAG
>JAHHUM010000199.1:33513-86489 GCA_036173005.1 Crenichthys baileyi
CAAGAGCGCAAGCTAACGTACTTTAGTCCAACAAACAATATAGCGAGTCTTTATCCTGATGCTGATGCTGTGGCACATATCTCATAAGATGAAGTGAGGGAAGTGGTGCTGATTAGCTCTCAACCATTTACTATGCACCACAGGTGCTTGAGATGTACATCAAAATTACCCCTTATGCAATCCACAGCAACGGCACTCGGATGTCAGCTGACGTACTAAGGCGCGCTACCCAGAGATTGTTTTTGAAAACGTTTCTGATAAAAGATCCCCAGAGCTAAAATCCAGCGTGCTGTCAAGCCACACACTCACTCTGTGTTGAAAATGTTAAACAAATGTCCATAAATTCACGCGTTGCTCACCTTGTGCACTGCACAGACTGCTGCTTGACTTTTTATAACTTGTAGGCAGATGCTACTTCATCAAAACTTAGCGGACTAAAGAACTGCAATTTAATTTTATTATTATATTTGTAATGCCTCCAGATTAATTCTGTAAATAGCCAATTTGTACCTATACATTGCCATTTCATTCTTCCCATTTCTATTTCATACCAATCATTTTGATCCAATGAACCTTAACCAAGGCCTATCAATTTATTTTTCATTCTAAGGTGTTTTCATGAATTATGGAGATTGTCAAAAGATTTTTAAATCTCAATCTTAAATTAATAGAACATTTTAGCTCAAAAACTTTGTATTACATCCTATTCTCATTTATTTTGCTTCTTACCCCCATTTGGGCCAGTCAACTCTTATAAAATATAATTATTTTTATGACTCATAACCACCGTCCTTACAGTAGACTAGAAGTAGAAATACAAAAATTTCATTAATTTCTCTGCTGTTAAAGCGGGTAAAAATTGACGCCACGTTGATGAAAAATGTCCCGTGGCAGACAGACACATTTTGGACCAGAAAGGTCAGCTCCAAATCAACCAAAACCGCAAAGGTACAACATTCTGAAGGGGTCCAATGACCAGTAACCCTTTTTGGTATTTATGAAAATGATATATTACTTTTTATATGTTTGACCACAGGAACCTGTAGGAATTCAAACCCAAACTTAAAAGCATGTTGCAAACTGGTTGCATATAAAGATGGCAATAGATGCAGCAGCCAAGGTGTAGATAAACGACATCCATCAGCAGACCTGCTTTAGTAAAACCATCCAATATCCTGGACATGGGGGAAGATGCAGCAGACCAGGGCTGACATCATGTTAAAAGTTCTTCAAGAATAAATAAACAGAGCCAGAGATTCAGGGCTCCTTTGGTCAAATCCCAACATTTATGTCAGAGTAATGAATTAAACCAATAACTTTTCCATCAATGAACAGAAGAGGCTGTGATTAACTCCAGTTTCTTTAGATCTGAAACGGTTAGTAAATCCTAAATCACTTGAAGCGTGGCTTTCAACAATCGAAGTACAAGCTAAAAAGCACGCTGACACCTAAAGTTAGTTGCTTGGTTACACACATGCAGAAGACGTGCAGCACACATTAGCATTCTTTTGGAGTGGGCCTTGTGTCCAGATGACAAATTAGAGCCCGATGCTGTCTCCACTTTTACGTTCAGTTTGGTCTCCAGTAGCATCAGGGGAAATCTTTCTTTTTGCCGCCACCTTCTACTTGCTAACTTTATCTACGGCTGCAGTGATGCTGAGACGGGATTGTGGATTTAACTGCTTTCTTTGTCATATGAATAACTTCTTGTCAGTACTAAAGCCAGCAGATAAAAGTGAGCTCAAACACGAAAGTTGTGAAGAACCAAAACAATGAGAGAGAGAAAACAAATTGCTTGTTGTCATTTGTCATGAGCAACACTACACAGTTATTAGATTGTTTATAGAAAATATAACTAAAATAGGTTCATTTCAGAAAAGAGTTGCATACATATATATTCATCCCACCTGAATCAATACGTCCTAGAACCACCTTTTACTTCATTTACAGCTTCAAGACCTTTGGAATAAATCTCTACCAGCTTTAAACATTTACATACTGCAGTTTTTGGTTATTCTTCTTGGCCAAATTAGGCTAGTTGTCCTGTCAGTAGTTGAATAAATTTCCGTTGCAGTCTCAGGTCTTTTTCAGCCTCTTACAGCGTTTCAAATAGTATTCTTCCGTTTTTGGCTCCATTCATCTTCCCAACAACTTTGGCCAGTTAGTTTCATTAATGTTCTCGAACAAACCTCTGAGCCCTTCACAGAACAGCTGTATTTATATTGAGATTAAATTACACATAGAAGGACTCTTTTTATTAATTATGTGACTTTTGCAGGTAACTAGATGGATTAGACATTATTTCAGCGAATCTGATTAAGGGGGCTAAACATATATGTATGCCACACTTTTCAGATTTATCTTCTTTTCTTGAACTTCGCAGTTATGCATAACTTAATGTTGGTCCAAATAAAATCATAATAAAACATAATGAAGCTGGTGGTTTTAAAATGAAAAAATGTGAAAATATTCAACATGAATAATTTCGCAAGGCTCTGTAAGTACCTGTGGGTTTTTAACAACGAGGAATCATCTAGGTAGAAGAAACGACTTTTAGAATTTAATAAATAAATATTCTTTCCCTTCAGACAACAGCTGCATGTGTTGACCACAAAGGGAAACAAAATATGCTGGGCATGTAAGAGGTAGACACACCAGCTTACCTGAACAGGTAATCTCTGTCTCTGTAGCGACAACCGAAAAACAGCCAGGTCTCGCCAAACTCGGCCTCTGGGTTTTCGTTTCTCTCCTCCTCCCTGAAAGTCAAACAACGGATGTTAGCAGTCAATCAATACAAGCAGACAACCAGGCCAGATGGAAGAGAGTGAGTCCTTCCTCGCAGTAGAGGTTAAAGAAGAGGAGCAACATAATTACAAACCAGCTATAGTGACAGCAAAACGAGACTACAATTGCTTAAAGCGAGGAAATGACTACGTGTGCAGAAGCGAGGACATTATACTGCACTTATGATTAAATTTCATCCAAACAAATTAAATGTCTTTCAGGATGAAAACAGGGCTCAGGGTGGATCATCAAACAGGGTTTCTGTCCTTTGGTGGGGAAAAAAAAAAAACTGTCCCCAAAAAGTGTTTCCTTTTCTGGCTTTGGAGCTTGGAAAAACCTCCCATATTCCCCTGTAGGCCCCACAGCGCCACAAAGCAGCTATGAAGATGTGGTTATCTGTCCCACACACCTGCTGTTGTGGTGAAAGCTCTCTCCCAGATAACAGTTAACCCCAAATCTTTCATGATACGATTAGCTGGCTGAAAGTCCACAGAACTTGGCTTTGTCTGTTACCTGTTTGGTGGAGACAAAGGAGGGGGTGGTCAAAATGGCCATCTATGAAGATTGGTGGAGGACATTTTCCTTCACTACTATATCACTTTGCATTTTATTCATTTAATGGCATGCGCAAAGGGAGCCTATGCAGTCACTCCATGCAGTCAGACAGATTTTCAAAGTCTCTGGTGATTCTCATTATATGTATTTAAACGACCAAGAAAAAAAACTAAATATTAAAAATCATGCAAAATTTCACTCCCACCCTAATTCATGTTTGAGTTGGTAGAATCCAGCTTGCCAAGTGTGCCGACGTCTGATTTGAAAATAAGTTGCTTCATCTCAGCGTGATCTATTCAGCTGTACAGCTTACAGCCAAAGACAGGAAAGGTTAAATGGACAGAATCCGAATAAGCTCCGTCATTTACTATACATAACATAAAAAAACATTAGAAAACCTCTGCTGGCATTGCAGGTGGAGGCTGAAGGCTGGTCAGATCTGTGCCCAATCAGCAGAGGAGTTTCTCATTTCGTATTTATTGTTGCTCATGTTTGATGAAATGGATAAAATGAAAAAAAGGCACACAAGAATCAACCTGCTAATAGCAATACAGTCAACTGTAATTATAAAGTGAATATGAGTTAATATAAACTGTATATCTTCAGGGCACCTTGGGCTCTGGACTTAGTTTTCTATCTACTGACAGATTTAAATAAAGCATAACTACATTAATTACATTTTTTTTTGAAAAATGAACAGATGAATCAATTGTTAGTCAATGCTAGACAATAATTAGCCACAAGGAAAAAAGCAAATCAATACAAAGGTGTGATTGTGAATACTGCAGAAAAACTTTCCTCTTGTTAATTAAATACAAAGCGAACTAGTTGAAAAAAAATCATGTCGTTTAAACTATATGTTGGTGGATGAGACTCGGTTGCAAAGCTGTCTGGCTGACTTGATCAGGTCCCTTCCATTAGCATCCTGGACGAGATTCTTCTGATCTGCCAACGGCCCCAAGTAAACTCATTTTAGTTGGCTCGTCGCTCTCTCTCCCTCTCCTCTCGCCGCCCGCCCTAAAGGGATCAATACCAATATGAAAAACCTGGGTTCCATTCTGAGTAGACCACACCAGAGCCTTTCCCTGAATACAAATCACATCACATCACATCCCCCGCACTATAACAGCCTGCAATACGATCTCGAGGGGAAATGCGGCATCCACGGAGCACTCCATTCGGCGGTCTAAATCAGAAGCGCTTGCCTTTCAGCGCCATTCAGATGATCAGCAGGTGGGGGGGACTGCGAAGGAAGCTGAGGTTAAGACTTGGCAAACATCAGAATCATTTCATATCTTTCATCTTTATCTTTGCAGCTCTATGAGGGTAGATCTGAACAGCGGTGTTCATTTAAAAAACAAACAAACCCCAAATACATCAGCACGGATCGAACTGACAGAAACTACACCGCATAATTACACCAACACATAGTCGGCCTGTTTTTATAGTCAACCGACTGTTCAGAATGATTAATGGAAGATGAATATCTGTTCACACAAACTGTCAAACTACGTTTCTGATAGATGGCTGCCATGGGCATACCCAAGTATTACTCTTATCTGATATTCTATCTTCCAAAAGATGAGGCTTTTAAGTGTTGCTAAGAAGATTAAAGCTTAATTCTTGTTAAAGAAATTTGTTTTGCTGTTTTTGCTCACAGCTAAGCGGAAAGAATAAAAACAATCACATTTCCCATAAAAAAATCCCAAACAGCAGCGATCAAAAATAGACGACTGGGGGCCTCTGACCTTTCCAGATTCTTCCCTCACTTGTTACCATTGCTCTAAACTCATACAAAGTACTTTTGAAAACGGCCATCGATTAACAGTGGGGGCGGAAAAACAGGAGAGGCAGGAGGATCGAAGCGTTCCGGTGTTGTTTTGTTGCCAAACAGGACCCGCCTCGTGCCTCCAGGCTAGATACAGCGTCCCGCCGACAAACCGCAGATTGTTAACTCCTATTAGAGCGTGATGGTGGTGGCCGGCGAGGCTTTGTTTGGAAAGCTCGGGTTAGACGCTGCGACGATGCTGCTCCAGGACAGGTTCAGATAATCCTCCAGGACCATCCGGTGGTGGCAGGCGGAGAGGAGGAGGAGAGGATGGCTGAGCTGATGAATCGATCTGCAGGGTTTTTGTTGTAAAAGCAAAGAGTTTCTTGAAAGGGGAAAAAAAAGATCAATAGGGGAAATTTAATAAAATACAAACTGAAGTAACAGGGAAGCATTTGATGAAGGACTGTGGATTGTATTATGAAACACAGCCCTCCACAGACAACTGATCCCTGAACATCCTGCTTTAATAAAGCACTTACATCTGCTTTTTTGTCTAACGTTACAAACAGCAATATTTGTTCCCTGGTATAATATATAAACAAGACTAGAAAAACCACAGAGCACTGAGCTTCGGGATGAACCTCTCTACACAAGATGTGGTCCGTTCAGCGCTGAAACATGTGCTGCCTGCATTTCTTCCCCATCCCAGCGGTTCCAACACCACCTTACCCCAGATGACCAGTCATCCATTCTGAGCCTTCCTGCCATAGACAATCCATCAAACCACTGCCGTGTCACCTCTCAGAGCAATCGCACACTGATGCAGACCTGCCACAACACAGCAGCCGTCGCTGGGATTTAGAGACAATTGGAGCTGACTGGGGCGCAACCTCATTTACACAAAGCCACCCACGACTTAGACATGTCAGTCTGACTAAAGAAGAGCAGGGAAAAAAAGGCTTACTCTGCTCTCGGACAAGTCACAGCGGCTGTGGCTAAATGCATGAATATCAGCTTAGATAGAGCGCCGTCAGTCAAACTGAAGCTGACAGGTCCATCTAGAGCAATTTTGAGTTACAGTGCCGGGCAAAAGTACTCATACTCTATTGCAACTCTGGAGGAGCTGCGGCGATGCATAGCTCAGGTGAGAGAAAGTCATAAGAAACCCAGTTTACAGTTTGGCACTATCCATGTAGGTGACACAGCAAACATGTCAAAGAAGAGACTATAATTGAACTTTTTGGCCAACACAAAACAAACACTGAATCTGTACACTCTGACAATGTAAAACACAGTGGTGGCAGCATCATTCTACCTGGATACATCTTTTCGCCTCTTCATATTTCAAATAAACGGGTATCATTTTCTGTCCACTTTACAATTGTGGACCACTTGTTGGTTGGTCTGTCGCATAAAATTTAAATGCAATACGCTGAAGCTTGTAAAATGAGGAACAAAATAAGGGGGTATGAACCAAGTGAGTTAACATCAACTTTAAAATCAAGGAAAATATAATGTTTACCTTTAGGCCAATGTGCTCTTCAACCTGAGCCAGCGTTGTTTAAACTGACTACTGTACTTACATCCTCGTCGGCAATTACAAGCGGTGATTTAAACCAATAACTCAGCCATCCCCTTCTGGACTTTTTATTCTCCAATCAATGACACCCCACGTGCAGCTTTGAATCCTAGCTCTTTATTACAGAAGTCATAAACATGCCCACCAGAGAAAGACTGATTTACTCCTGCTGGGATGAGGACAGCATCCGAAATAATCCCTGACGTGATCATAGCCCTTGCTGCTAGATTTACTGCACCTTACGTGATGTACGTGATGTGGACTTTTATAATATCTAATTGTCTCTGCAGGTGACTTCAAAACATGCAAGATGATGTGCACTTAACACCACTTCAGCGCCGTGAATATTGAGAACGGGTAGCACATTTTTAGCAGGGATGAGAGCATGTCACTCTGTTTGCACCACTTTGACTTTACATGAACACGTTTCACCAGCTTACAGAAGGTGCTAATTTTGTAACAAACAGTGGCGCAGGTTCGAGTGCGTTATGTATTGCTCTTGACAAAATAGAGAACCCTCTCACAGTGTCAGGCAAAGTTTAAGCATCCCAATTATCATTTCTTTAACTATGAACAGATAATTAGAAGTACTGACCTCTAAATGGTCTACAGATGGGGAAAAGAATGGAATGGTCTTCTAAACATTTCAAAAGTTTTAATATTTTGTTCATTTTATAATTCTAGAAGAAAAGATATTTAAGTTCTCTGATAGCTTTTATAAACCTCAGTGACTGTTAGAACTATGGCTTGTTCAAAGCTACTTTTAAGAAAGAAAACAATGAATTTGATTATCAGCAGCCACTGAATGTACGCTCATTATGGGCATGAATGTCTCGTTAAATCTGGGCTTTTAATGACGCATTAGTTTGATTTTATGGTGGATTGTTTTCTAATCCACACAGAGTAAGAATTTTATACAGTGGGATAAAATAAGTGTGTCAATATGTTTCCAATGTCTCTATGGACATGAAGTTCACATACACATACAAAGAAATCAAAACACATTACCCCACCAATAAAGTTATGTGTAAAACATTGGAATAACACAGGGAATAAGTACTGAATAAATGAAGAAAAGGGAGAAAGCTAAGAAACCTGCTGAAATCTGCCTGCATTTAGAAGTATTGCTGCTACTATGTGCCAACCAGCGACAGCTGGTTTAATACTAACTGATGGCCTATAAAAAGGTTTGTCATTACCCAACTGGTACATAGAGTGATACGACTCGTGAAAGCAAAAAAGCTTTCTGGTTTAACACCATCACCAAAATGATCATCGCTGAAAAGTCAACAACAGAATAGCTTTAATTCAATCACAGTGGGTCATATGTTGGCTAAGTATATCCTATGAAGCGAGAAATATTTGAAAACCAGAACTGACTCCCCGCCAAAGCCAACATTTTTAATTTTGAGCTCAGTAGAACACCTACTCCTTAAGAAACACTGTACAGTAATTTAAATTAAACAGCATGGAGAATATGTCACACTTTGGTGTTCTGTTGCAGCCATAGAAACAAAATTGATTTTAAGAGTTTAACAACAAAAAATATACTTAAAGCGTATGACGGACTACCTCTGAGGCAAAAGCAGCAGAGCATTTAATGCAGTTTACCTTCATTGGCTTGTATACAAAGGCAAATCAGTGAAAGAAAGCTTAACGATTTGATCAGGTTGTTGGCAATCTTGTTGCTGCAAAGCGACAGCACATTTTTCAATCGGCCAGTCAAGCAGTCAACCTGTTCCTACATTGTAACAGCCATCCAGCCAGCCATTCATAGGTCATACCTCTGCTGAAGGAAGCCTATAAAAGGAGCCACTCCAGTTCCAGGTCCAATCATAATAAAGGGCACTGATGGGTCAGAAGGAGGTCGAAAGGAGCAGTTGGGTCTCAAACTCACATGAATCTAGGGTCAGAAAGCATTCCAAATCATTTAAATTAATGAGCTTATTTACAACAGTGCTGTAAAGCCACTTTGGTCCCAGCAATTCTAATAATTGATCTACTCATTATCCTAAAATGCTCTAATGAGAAAATGTGTGAGATTTAACTGGTTTCCATTGAGTCTGCTATTTCTTCTTTTTAATTAGCTACACACACACACTGCTCCAAAGCGGATTGTTACTGCCTGCTATGCTGCCAGAGCAGAACACATGTAGTAAATAGTGTTTAAAGCCAGGTTTGCACATTTCAGGGGGAAAGAAAGCTTTGAACACTTCATCAGCTAATGTGAGCACTTAGAAATGATTTAGCTAAGCCAGAGACCACAAATGTGTACAGCCTACTTTCAGTAGTATTCTCTTCTGTAAAATGATTACCTTTGGCAGAGGCAGGCTGCTGGAAGAGTCAGCCTTCTCAGGGAAAACCAGGCCAGGGATGACGAGGTCAAACAGCCAGCCGGTGCACAAGCCTCGCCTGCCCGCAGGCCTTCCAGAGCATGCTGGGAACTCAACCATATTGAAGACAAAACGCAGCTTTTCTGGATGCCTGAGACGGGAGCTGCAGAAACGAGCCCAGAGAGGAGGAGGCAAGGAAACAGAGAGAGGGCATCAGAAAATACAGTGAAAAACAGGACAGAGAGGCACTGACATTATGAACTGCATGAACAACAGTGCAGATCATCGATAGAGGACTTATTAAAACAACAGCTTAAAAGAAAAATGACAACAGAATGTAAACTGCAAATCATCTATTCATCCATAAATGTACAGTTTAAATCATTCAAAATTTTGAAACTTATCGATTTTATGTTTTTTCTTCAGCGTTGCTTTCTTTTTCTTGATTCTCTTACAAAGTACCAAATAAATGAATTCTTAAGAATTATCTATACATGTCATAATTAAAATATAACTGGAAATAAATACTATTAATAAACAAACAAATAACTTATAAATATCATATAGAGATCCTAAGGTGCCACAATACAATACAATTCTATCAGCTGTTACTTAAATGTGTCATCAATTAATTCAAATTTAAAACTACTTTCTAGTCTTAGGTATCAGGATTAGTGAGCAAGATTACCACTGCTCTAGTTAAGTGGAAAAACACACTACAGGCTGATCCAACTTTGATGTAATGTCCTTAAAACAAGTCAAAATGAGGCTCAGTATTGTGTGTGGCCTCCACGTGCCTGTATGACCTCCTTACAACGCCTGGGCATGCTCCTGATGAGACGGCGGATGGTCTACTGAGGGATCTCCTCCCAGACCTGAACTAAAGCATCCGCCAACTTCTGGACAGTCTGTGGTGCAACGTGACGTTGGTGGATGGAGCGAGACATGATGTCCCAGATGTGCTCAATCGGATTCAGCTCTGAGGAACGGGCGGGCCAGTCCATAACTTCAAAGTCTTCATCTTGCAGGAACTGCTGACACACTCCAGCCACATGAGGTCTAGCATTGTCCTGCATTAGGAGGAGCCCAGGGCCAACCGCACCAGCATATGGTCTCACAAGGGGTCTGAGGATCTCATCTCGGTACCTAATGGCAGTCAGGCTACCTCTGGCGAGCACATTGAGGGCCATGCGGCCCTCCAAAGAAATGCCACCCCACACCGTTACTGACCCACTGCCAAACCGGTCATGCTGAAGGATGTTGCAGGCAGCAGATCGCTCTCCACGGTGTCTCCATACTCTGTCACGTCTGTCACATGTGCTCAGTGTGAACCTGCTTTCATCTGTGAAGAGCACATGGCGCCAGTGGCGAATTTGCCAATCCTGGTGTTCTCTGGCAAATGCCAAGCGTCCTGCACGGTGTTGGGCTGTGAGCACAACCCCCATTTGTGGACGTCGGGCCCTCATACCATCCTCATGGAGTCGGTTTCTAACCGTTTGTGCAGAAACATGCACATTTGGGCCTTGCTGGAGGTCATTTTGCAGGGCTCTGGCAGTGCTCCTCCTGTTCCTCCTTGCATAAAGGCGGAGGTAGCGGTCCTGCTGCTGGGTTGTTGCCCTCCTACGGCCTCCTCCACGTCTCCCGGTGTACTGGCCTGTCTCCTGGTAGCGCCTCCAGGCTCTGGACACTACGCTGACAGACACCTTCTTGCCACAGCTCGCATTGATGTGCCATCCTGAATGAGCTGCACTACCTGAGCCACCTGTGTGGGTTGTAGAGTCCGTCTCATGCTACCACGAGTGTGAAAGCACCACCAACATTCAAAAGTGACCAAAACATCAGCCAGAAAGCATAGGTACTGAGAAGTGGTCTGTGGTCCCCACCTGCAGAAACCACTCCTTTATTGAGTGTGTCTTGCTAATCGCCAAAGATTTCCCCTGTTGTCTTTTCCATTTGCACAACAGCATGTGAAATTGATTGTCAATCAGTGTTGCTTCCTAAGTGGACAGTTTGATTTCACAGAAGTTCGATTAACTTGGAGTTATATTGTGTTGTTTAAGTGTTCCCTTTATTTTTTTGAACAGTGTGTGTTGTGTGTGTGTGTGTGTGTGTGTGTGTGTGTGTGTGTGTGTGTGTGTGTGTGTGTGTGTGTGTATATATATATATATATATATATATATATATATATATATATGTTCATTGATATTTTCTATAAGAACATGAATATAATGCTAATAGTACATTTTCCCCATTATTAGGTGGGCTACACTATATTCTTTACACTCTGGCACCTACATTCGTGCCCATAATGGTAAAAGTTTCTGCTCGCCTGGCTTCAGTAAATGTGTCTCTACCTCTGCTGTGTTTTTATCCTCACTGCTGGTTACAGCACTCTTGTGCTCCTCTCATCCTTCACTTTCCAGTTCCTGTGGGCCACTGGAGACCTCTATTGACCACAGCATCAATAATGCAAGTCTCTAATGTCCGTGCACCATCTGATAAACTACATCCACCCTCTCTTCTGTCCATTCTCCACCTCGCCACACAAATACACGCTCACATGCATAAATACGCAGCTAAAGTGAAGGACTAATGAGAGCAGTTGGGAAGTTCTGACATTGAATTAGATTCTGCTGTTCCGCATGAGCTTTAAAGCAAGCCTAATAGGCACTAGCTTAAAAGGACAAGCAAATCGATGACGAGCTAAGTGAGGCTAAAAAGAAGGAATGCTCGACCTCTTTAGGCTAAGCACAACTGGCTAAAGGCAATGCAATATTTAAAAGTCCGATCTTTTGTGTAGTTTCCTTTCATCACAATGGTTATAGAGGGGAGAAAATCTCTACAAATACCCAGCAGACCCAATGTAACAAATGTGCCGCAGGATCTGAAAAAGAGAACCTGTATATATGACTTGTTAAAGAATGTCAAAAATAAACATCATATTTTCTTATTTCTATGGGTTTTTTACCAGAACATTGTTTAAACATCTGTAACTACTCCGACTGACTTAAATGTTAGATTATTTTAAAACTCATTTCATCCAAGCAATGAATATAGCAATATATAATGACATAATGCTAGGTTACAACCTTAATTTCAAGGAGTTTTTTGCTGTTTTAGAGCATGAAGTGAAGGAAAATAATGCATGGATTTAAGGTACCACATTACAATAAGGATCCCCTTAAGACATGGCTAATAAATAGATAATAGATAAGTTATTACATAATCTGTAAATAATTACAAAGTCTTTATTATACATTAATTAAGAGCGAGAAATAAACAAAACTGACCGTTTTTTGCCAAATAGTGAGCCAAATCTGTTCACCCATATATTTCATCTAGAGTTGCTATTTTAAACATTTCAGACTAATTTGGCACAATAAGAATTTGTAAACATTATTTTTTGCTTATAATATTGTACTTTATCACTGCATTATAAATATCCACATCTACTACAGGGAGCCTTATTGTAAAGTGTAAAACATGTCACAATTTATTTAGAATGTCTTGTTTATTACTTATTTATTCTCTTAGAATAGTATAGTGTGCTATGAGCTTTATTTGTTATAAAATATTTTTTGCAAACGCCATGTGAGATTGGGCAGCGATACAAATCCCTCCTCAAAATATTTCCAAAGAAAAGTTTTTCAGAAGCATGCGATCGACAGAAACACTGTTGTGTCCACTTCATCAGTTTGGGAATCGCAATAGCAAGCTCCCCATGTTTACCAGGAGCTGCTCTCCAACAGGCCCACTGGAGACAAAGCACTAGCTGTTGTTACGCGATGTGAGGCTGCAGTTCAAGGCAATAAAGTAGTGAAAACAAAATAGAAAGTATGAAGGCCAGTGGTACTTTGCATCCAATTAGAAAAGGCAAGTCTGCCTGAAAGCCTACTTTGTTCTAAATGGTTCTGTTTGTTTTGAGTATATTGAACTGAAGAAAAAAATTAGTGAAACCGACTATTTTAGGTGTTAACTTTCCACACAACTAAGAAATTTTCCCGTTAGTTTACTTTATTGTTATTTTATTTTTGAAGGTTTTGTTTTGTGTATATGTGTGTGCTGTATAAGCGATACAGCTGTGCAGTTTCAGGTGAAGCAATTTTTTATTTAATCATTTTCTTTAATCGTTTTATATAACGAATTTAGGGACATTTTTGTTTAGTTAATACAATTTTACTTAATGTTACAAAGGCTTTTTTATAAGTTTAGAAAGACTAAATAACTGTTTGTGCTATATACTTTATATGGTAAGGCTCGGTCCTACTGTTACAAATGTTTATTGGTCATAAATGAACGGTGACATGTTTATATATGATGATTAGTCATTAAAAATAGAGACATTTTATACCCTTTACAATAAGGCTCCCTTTGATAGCTGTGAATATTTATAATGCAGTGATAAAGTACAATATAATGTGCTAAAAATATATTTAGAAGTGTGTTTTGTGCTTACAAGGAAGTAACTTAGTCTGAAATGTTTAATATAGCAATTCTAGATTAAACATTTAGGTGAACAGATTTGGCAAAAAAACCGATCAGTTTTGACTCTCTCGCTCTTAATTAATGCATTGATGCGTTTTATAAAATGTTTACAGATTAATTAATGACATATCTATAAACTATTTATCGGCCATCTGTAAGGGCAGCCTTATTGTAAAGTGGTACCAGATTTAATTCTTTAATTCACCCCCCTTTATTCCAATTCTCCCAAATTAAGCCCAGAGAAACCAAATACCTTTAGCAGTCACCAATTTAGCAAATGGACGGTCTCAGATGTTTGTTGAAGAAGATTATCAGACAGGTTAGGACACAGCAAACATGTGGCACGGGGTGCCCTAGTCTGACGAGATTAAAATGCAACTTCCTGGCTTAAGTGCCAAATGCTATATTTCAAGGGAAACCTATCCTACACTCTCCTACACACTATTCCCTGGTGGAGGTCGTGTCATGCTCTGGGAATGCTTTTCAGGGACAGGGAAACTGATTAGAGTTATCAGAGACTGATGTAGCTAAAAGCACAGCCGGGGATGGGAGTTACGACATAGCAAATGCTCAGATATGCTCTATGTCCACCATGTTTAACAGCTGTTCTATCTCATGAAATTTCAATAAAATACAATAAAGTTTGTGAAGGTAAGGTTACAAATGTGAAAAAGGTGTATTAATATTTCTGAACGGCACTGTACATCAGTGTGAAGGCGACTGCATGTATTTTATCACAACGTAAACTCAAACTCTGGGCTCCATTATAGCCTAATAATAATAAATAAACTTCAAGACTTAGTGAACGACCATAATTCATAGCAATGTAAGAAGGCTAAAGGGTTAAAGGGACCACACAATTCAATTCTTCTTCATAAATGATCGCAGCTGTTGCAGGGACCCCTAATCTTTCCTGTTCGTGCAGCTTCAAAACACCCAGCAGAAATCAGAAAAAAAGAGTAATTCCCCACAATCCGTTGAAGCCAAATAAGACGCACGCTTATGGACATGTGTTGGTCCAGATAAAAAGTGGATGTCGGAGCACAACTTCATAAAAACAGAACAAACTCGGGGATTTTTTTCTGTCACCTTACCTTGCTGCTGAATAAGGCCTGGGCTGCAGTCTTGGCAGAAGCTCTGAAAGGCAAGCAAAAATGTCAATCATCTAGTTGTCTTGCTAAGATCTCGTTACCCCCGTGACAGAGCAGACGGGAGGTGGGAAAAAGAGATATGTGAAAGTCATCGTGGTCCACTGAGACATCCTGCCTATACTAATCTATCCTCAGTAACCCCTTTCACCCCCCACCCCCCACCCCACCCAAGTTACGGTCTTGTTTCTGGGACACACTTCTATATTTATGAAATTACAAACTCAGGGTTATAGAATCCCAAGCGTCCAGATGTGGAGCCAGTAGGAAACAGATTGCTTATGCAGAGCTTATTTCAGTGCCAGCCATGAAGGTGCCCTCTTTAAGGTAATACGCGTGACGAGGTGTCAGAGAAATCAGGAAAAGTTACGAGATATTTTTGCGCCTGCAGCAACAGCACAGGGTTTCCATGCAGAAACCTTCGCTGCTCATTAGACCCACAAGAAGGCGGCAGGTTGAGAGTTATGTGACGTCCTGTCTGTGCGCTCGCTCAAGTTTAATTTAGATCTGCGTGATGGATGAAGAAGGAATAAGTAAATTTCCTCCATATGTACCAGCTGAAGTTTTACAATAACACATTTTTCTGCCAAATTGCTCACAAAGACAAAACAGCTGGACTGAATCTGTTCTCCCCTCTCTTCCTGGATTTATCTGACGTCCTGAAGGCTCAGAGCGGCCCGAGAAGCAGCTCTGCGGTTTGACATCCATTTGTCTCTCTGAGGGATCACGTTTGGGTTCATCCAAACGAAATGGAACTGAGGATATGTCAAAGTAGAGGGAGATTTGGGATTTTAACCATTTTCTGTTAACATGTTAGTAAAGCAGACAGATAATTTAAAAAAAAGTCTTTCAGAGTATTAAAAAGCCACCCAGCTCATGCTTGATAAATAGTGATCTCTTTTAAAAATCTATGCTGGGTGGATCAAATACCGCGGTCATTGAAGCTTTTTAGTTTGGGACAGAAAAAAAAAAACCTTAATGCACAGAAAAGTAGCTGTGATGTACAAAATGTTCCAATAAGTCTGCTTGGTCTTGTGTTTGTACCACTGACGCAAAGTTCTCTATAAAAAGTTAAGAAATAACTTGGGCTGAGCCATAGCAGGATGGATTAAAAACATCCAACAGGTCAAACATACGGTTAGGTATCTATAACCCTAGAAAGGTTTCACAATCTTCCACGTTACACATTAAAACTTGGATGTATTCTGGAGGGATTTAAAGTGAGAAATCCACACAAGGTAGTGAACACTTGTGAACTGGAAGGAACATTATACATTTAAACTTTTTACAAATAAGATATCTGAAAATTGTGGGGTGCATTGCATTTATATTCAGATCCCCCCAGAGTCAACACTTTGTAAAACCACCTTTAGCTATAGTTATAGTTATAGCTGCATGTCTTTAGGGGTGATTCCCTCCCAGCGTAAGTTGTTGCCCAGTCCTTTTTGGCAAAATGGTTCAAGCTCAGTCCGATTTTAAAGGGAGCATATGTGAACAGACTTTGACTGGACCATTTTAACACATTAACATGCTCAGATCATGTTTAATTTCATCATTTGCCAGAAAGTGAACTTCCAAACGAGCCTCATGTGACTAACAGCCTCTAACAGGATTCCTTCCAGCATCCCTGGCCTATCTGGAGTGGTTCCTGGTTCTTCACGATGCTGTTTGTTCACGGTTTTCTCTAGCAAACCACTGAGGCCTTCCAGAACAGCTGTCTCCCACTTCACAAAGGTTTCAAGAGTAATGAATAATTTTGCAAGGCACTGTGAAAGTAATAACCAAACAAATCCAGATATTTTTTGACATTTCTGATCCAATCCTTCCCATCAGTGAGAGCTCACTCCTCTCCATCAGACGGTGTATCATGTACCTTATCCCCTACACCTACACAGCGCTCCAGTTGCTGCCTTTCTATCACTGAGTGACAAGACATGTCTGAAGCAGGACAAAATCAATCCATCATCTTGCAGTGCTGTGACATGATGATACCGCTCTTCCATTGGAAAGATGTCTCTCTCATCTTTTCCAGATGAAACTTTTCTTTTTTTTTTTTGCGGTAAGTGTCTTCAAGGCACATTTTAAATTATCCTCTTGAAAGAAAAAGAAAATCTCATCCAACAAATTTAGTCCGTGAATCTCCCGCTATGTATTCAGAAATGATCATTTTCAGGGGGATCATCGATCGCAGTGCACCACAATGTAATCTATTTTAAATCTAAAGTGTGTCTGTGATGCAATATATATGCAAAAGTACCGTTTTTTAATGATTGCAGAATGAGACAGCAACATGGTTTGTAGTAAAAGTGTAAACCCTCGGAGAATTATGGGTAGTTTATTTGGCTGCACATAAAATTGGAATGTCGTTAGCATTAAAAAGGAGAATCTCTCATCAAAGCATTTTAAACTAACCTAGCACCTGGAAGCCTATGGTTCCCATAAAAAAGCATATGTTGAAACATCTATAATGGCATTTTATCGTATCTGGTTTGAATTAAATTAAAATGCGTAGACGGGTGTGTGGTGCATTCACTGTGACCAGGAAAACCCGTTCAAGAAGATGCAGATCTAGTTTATTGGGATAAAAGATACAAAGCAGTGAAAAGTATTTGCCCCCTTATAGATTCCTTCTGCTTTTGCTTTTTTGTCACACGTCAATGTTTCCGATAAACCAGTAAAACAAATTTATACAGGGCTTTCAAATAGAGTTTACTGATAAAGAGAAAAATTCATCGCTGTGTGTGAATTTCAGCCCACCCTTCTTGGCAGAACTGTTTTAATTCAGCTACATTGAGGGTTTCTGAGCGTGAACAGCCTGCCGAAGGTCACCCCATATCATTTCAATCCGATTCAAATCCTAAACCTTCATTTTGGTTATTTTTAGCCGTTCTGAGGTGGACCTGCAGGTGTGTGTTGGATCATTATTTTTCTGCAAAACACTTCATATTAAGGTCACAAACTGATGGCCAGGTGTGGGATTGTCTGCTAGTGAAAAGAACTTGTGGTTCCATCATTTATGGCAAGTGGTGTAAATGCAGCCTGAGACCATCATACCATCACCGCAATGTCTGACTGTCAGTTTGATGATTTTTTCTAAAATGCTCTATTAGATTATACCAGAGGGAGTGAGGGGCAAATATTCTAAAAACTTCCACTTTTGTCTCATCAGTCCACAGAATATTATCCCCAAAGTCTTAAGGATCATAATGATGTTTTTATGCAAATGTGAGAAAAAAAGTTGTGTTTATTTTGGTCAGTAGTGGTTTTGGCTTTGAAACTCTCCCATGTCCATCTATGCCATTTTTGCATCCAAACATATTCCAAAAACATTTCAGTTAAACCAAGGGGGATGGTTGCATCATTGATCCAGGTTGGTTTGGACAGCGTTTTTACAAAACAAATAAAACGATGTTTTAAAAAACCATGTAAGGGGCGAAGACTTTCTGTACAGTGCAATAATCCCTTTACTTTAGTCTGATTTACTTTGTGGCAGAAGTAAAAATCAAGCTAAAAAAAAAAGGTCACCCCATATCCATTTCATTGGAACTCAACAGTAAAGTAAACTAAGGTCCTCATAGCGAACATTTCTTTTCCAGGGACTGTGACCCCAAAGTTTATATTTGACGCTCTATAAAACAATAGATCATATAACAGGAGAGCTGGTTCTTAGCTGTAGAAATCTCCCTCAATGTATACCCTGAGTTTACTTTTACATTCAACCTGAAGCAGGATATAGACATCTGGGCTTAAATACATCTCCCTGTGGCATTTATAGTCAGTGAACAACATCAGCAAACACCTCCCCTTCGGTGGAGGTAATGAACCAGGGAAAGCGGAAAAATTGCAGAGGTGCATTTTACCGGTGACACTCTGAGCCAGATTTGAACATTAACCTATGATCCGGACAGATCGTGCACTTTTTTTTTGTCCTTGCAAAGCTCCGCGGATCATCTGCAAACCCACCAACAGCTGCTGCCCTGCGGGGCCTTGTACGCCACATTTTTCACGAGGGCAAGACTGTCCAGATAGACCGTTTCTGCCTTAGTTCACGACTGGAAGAAAAGAAAAAAAAAGGTTGCTGGGCTTGGCGAGTTAGGCCTAAAATAACTGACATTGGGGTAGGCTGAGAGCTGTGACACAGCTGTTTTGGAGGACAACTTGTATGTGTAAAGCTGAAGCCAACTTAATTTCACTGTCTGGTAAGTTTCAGTCGGAGCTTATTAGGATCTATATAGAATGACCAGCCAACTATCTTAATGAGCTGAAGGAAAATGTTAGCTTTAAACCAACAGCTGGCTCCAAGAAAGACAAGAAATTATAAGCAGCAAGGTAGATAAATAGCAAACCTTGAAAAAAAAATCACAACACCAAACTATTATTGGAGCTGATGGACACAGAAATGCAATAGAGAAATAAGTATTGCCCATGAAGGAGTCTTTTGAATCACACTGAGTGACCACTTCCTGATTAAAAGCATTGACAAAAAATATCAGCCACAGGTCTGTGCTACGAAAGCTTCTTTCATGAGGTTACAGTGACCTCTAGTGGATAACATGTACTATGACAGAAAGACCTGTCCAGTTCCTTAACTCCCTTCACCTAAACAGAATCAAAGTCCGACTAAAGGAAATAAAATCTAATAAAAGGGTAATAGTGCAATATATGACAACATGAAGGCTTACTCTTCATTAAATATTCATACACAGGTAGTGTAGAGAACAAAATGAAAACATGCTGAGTATTTGTATGCTAGTGCCGAAGTTGGTTGGATCAATACAAAGCATACTGCTATGGATTATGTGACAGGAAGGATAAGGTAAACAAGTACTGTAAAAATAAATGTGATCTACAGGGATTTTTTTTTTTCCTGTAGCCTGTTAGAATAATGTCTGACAAAAGTAGTTTTTAACCCTGTTTTATACTTTGGGTTTTCCAGTGAGGAATGGTTATAACATACAACCTCAGTGAGTTTTAAGAAGAAGAATTAGGGGCATACGTTGGAATTTACTGTACATTTTATCTAGTCCATGGAGGTTCAAACTACACAGAAATACACATACAGACAGAGATGTACATACAACATTAAAACTAGAATACATGTCCCATAGGGAGCTGCATCTCATCCACACATTTTGTTGTAGAAGCGCGTACATATGGCTGGATATTTGACCCCTCCTCAGAGACAACTTTTCAATTGTTCAGTTTCCTAGTATGGACTGGCTTTTAACTATAGTTTATCATTTTATAGTTTATCAAGGTCAGGGCTTTGGGAAGGCAGTTTCACAAGTTTAATGTTAGGTTACTTTATCAACTCCAAAACCAATTTGATCAATGGTTGGGATTATTATCCAGTCAGAACACCCAGTTGTGTCCAGGTTTCAGCTGTCTGACCCAAACAATCAAGATATTTGGTTAAGACATTCAGTAAAACGAGCTTCTTGTGGCCATTGTCTGAGACATTGCAGACAATGCTCAAAAATCTACTTCTTCATCCCGAATGAAAGCCGCAGGTGCTCACATGGACAAGTAAAATGCCCTCAACAGTAACATTTCATGGTTAGATGGGACTAAGAATGGGTTATTTGGCCACAATGACAATAAGTGTATACGGAGAAGTCAATTTGAAGCTTTCAAACCTATGAACAAAATACCAACTTAAAACCACGGGGGCGGCAACATCATGCTGTGGGGCTATTTTATTTATTGTTTTGCCAGTGGTAGTGCTGTTTATTTCACAAATTTTTGCAAAAAGTAGATGAAGTAATGAAGCTCGATGACTACCTCCAAATTTTATAACTCCTCCCCCTTAAAATCATCAGCTAGTTGGTGGAAACAGGGTGCTCACACAACAATGATCCCAAACACTTCAAAAATGACTTCAGAATGGATAAAACAGGCTACCATTAGCGTTTTAGAAATGCCCTGATCTCAAACATATGACAAATGTGTGGACTATGCTGCAAAAGCCAGATCATTGGCAGCAAATATCCAGATAAAATTGTGCTAAGACTGTAACGATGACTACAAAATGCATGTGGTTCCCATCTAACTTGCTGAGAAACAATAAATCAAAAGGGTAATGTGTATATATTTGAGCCTGTATTTATAAATCTAACCCTGTTTTTATAGCATTTCGCCCTATAATGAGTGTATGTAAACTCTAATGCAGAACTGAAAATGCATGGAAATGCTTGAGTTGACAGCACAATGTCTGACCTATGAGGAGGCTGAGAGGAGGCGAGCAGGACGGGAAGGCGGCGAGAAGCTCCGAAACGCTGAGGCTTGGATCTCGTACATAAAGGTTGTAGTCTGCAGCACCTTGCTTACTGCAGAGCTCCTGCAGTCTCCTCCTCTGGCCACTGTCCGATGTATGTTCCACTAGCGCTCGCAGAAAAGCCTTCAAAAAGACACAAAACAGGAGCGATTTTACGCAAAGCTGCTCTGCACCTCCATCAGCTACAGGAGGAATTACTTCAGCACTTTATCCTTACTGAAGTTTTCATCCACAGAACAGAAGCAAATGAAAGTACATATAATGACACAAAAGCAGGACAATCTATGCCAAACTGAAAACTACGGCAGAAGACAATTTGATCCTAGCTATGCAAGACAGTTTAATAAATGTGGTGCTGCTTTAGCCACTATAAAACGTAATTAAATTTAGAGATAATTTTGTTGGGCCATTTGAGCCAAAGGCAAGCTTTTAATGCTCAAATTCATCAGAGCATTAAAAGCTGTAATCAGGTACTGAGTTCTACTTACAAAAGGCATGTTGAAGTTGAAATTTAATTGCCAGTTAATTTAAAATTACTTGTTTTCCTAAACTGTAGGCTGTGTTTTCAATTGAAAGACTTTAAAGATCACGAGGAAGCACTAAAAAGCTCATTTTGAAGAAATTATTCAACTTCCTCCTGCAGCTATAAATCAATCTGAAATGATAACCAGACTGGGAGAAAAAAAAAAACACAAGTGGGTTGAATAATCAGGCAGTTTGAGTTGTATATGTATGCAGAGATCAGTAGCATGTATTTGGAACGTTTGGAATAATTATCTTTACGAACACCCAGGAAAACATGAACTTTAACTGAAACTTTAAACAATATCGATAAATTTCACTGACTGAAAAACAAAGTCGAGCTGCACATTAGCTCCGCCGGAACAGGCTCCTGCCACACATTCTTTTACATACTGTGATTCCTGAGATGCAGAGGTAATTATCTTTCAGTAAAGCACAGTAGCTTTTATAGGCTATTAAACAAAAGGGTTTTAATGAGCAAGTGTTTGTAAATGTAGTCAATAATTTCCTAAGTCACCAGATATGAACTCAACATTAATTAGACGTGTAAAGAGCCTTAAAATCTTTTTTTTTTTTTTATTGCAGTAGCACAATCTTACACACTTATAAACACTCATACAGTTCTAAACAGTGAGCTCCTCTCTGGCAAGATAAAGATGGGTCCTCATCAAGTCTTTGTTTCTCACACTTCAGTTGTTTTAGACTTATTCATTTCTTCTCCGACTCTAGATATCGGCAGGTTTAGGTGAACAGCAGTTTTATGTAGCAGCCTCCCAACCTTATTAAGATCAACACATATGTGCCTTATTTGTTCTCTTGTCTTTTCCATTTTTATGGTGTTTTGTGTCACATGATATTTATAACCCTTGGATAGTCGAACCTCGGATTCAGGAGGAGGAGTGTGGTTTTCGTCCTGGCCGTGGAACACTGGACCAGCTCTACATGTGTCTACAGCAGTCTACATTAGCTTTGTGGACTTGGAGAAGGCATTCGACCGTGTCCCTCTGGGAATCCTGTGGGGGGTACTCCGGGAGTATGGGGTACCAGGTCCTTTGATATGGGCTGTTAGGTTCCTGTATGACCGGTGTAAGAGCTTTGTCCGCATTGCCGGCAGTAAGTCGGACTCGTTTCCGGTGAGGGTTGGACTCCGCCAAGGTTGCCCTTTGTCACCGATTCTGTTCTTAACTTTTATGGACAGAATTTCTAGGTGCAGCCAAGGTGTTGAGGGGATCCGTCTTGGTGGCAGTAGGACTGCGTCTCTGCTTTTTGCGGATGATGTGGTCCTATTGGCTTCATCAGCTTGTGATTTACAGCTCTCACTGGAGCAGTTCGCAGCAGAGTGTGAAGCGGATGAGAATAAGTGCCTCCAAGTCCGAGGCCATGGTCTTGAGCCGGAAAAGGGTAGAGTGCCTTCTCCGGGTCAGGTGGGGAGGTCCTGCCTCAAGTGGAGAAATTCAAGTATCTTGGGGTCTTGTTTACGAATGAGAGAAGAAAATGGAGCTGGAGATTGATAGACGGATTGGTGCTGTGTCAGCAGTGATGCTCTCAATTTACCGGTCGATCTACGTTCCTACCCTAATCTATGGTCACGAGCTTTGGGTCGTGACCGAAAGAACGAGATCACGGATACAAGCAGCCGAAATAAGTTTCCTCTGCAGGGCGTCTGGGCTCTCCCTTAGATAGGGTGAGAAGCTCGGTCATCAGTGTTTCATATTGACATATTGCTATTGGATCAATATATATTCAAATATAAATAGCACCATGTTAACTCAGTGGAATACTAAGTACTATAATATGAGACGCACGGGCTGTATAAATAAATGGGGGTTTTCAAGACTAAATATTCCTCAAATTGATAGTTTTAAAATACGTAATTACTTTGTAATTTATAAATAATGAACTACTTATAACATCACTCTTTGATAATGTCTCCCACCCCATGCATGACCCTGCTGCAGAACTGGAGAGTTCTCCAATGAAAGACTGCTGCATAAAGTCTAACAGCTTCTTCCCAGAAGCTGTTAGACTTTATAACCATCACTGCTCCCAACAAGCTCAATAAGTGTTTACATCCCTGCTGTTGTTGGCACAGTTTTTCCATTGCTTGTAAATAGCCTGTTTTTGTATTTTATGCACAAATTTACATTCACATTTTGTGCATTTCCTAAATTACCCTACTAAGTTGCACATTTCTTTTAATCTGAGAATGCTAACCGTAGAGTATTTTTTTCTTATGTTGTACATTGTCCTTTACTGTATAAGGTTCTTATTTAAAGTTTTTATATTTTTAACCTTTGTGTGTATATGCATGCTTCCATTTCCTCCTGGTACACCCGAATTTCCCCACTGAGGGACAATAAATTATAGTTCTATTCTAATCTATTCTATTCTATTATATGACAAAAAATTCAAATAGTAAAATGATACATTCATTAAAAAATGAATATGATTCAATCTTTAATGAAAATGACAAAGACTATGTGAAGGTGTTATGGGATTAGCTACCAGTAAAGCAGTGATCTCCAGAAACCTGTAAGGACAGGATGAAACTCATGCAGAACACATCCCCGCCAGAGCTCATTTTTTCACAGCTCAGGACTGCCACAATTTGATATTTTCACAGGCTGAATGTGATTTTAATTCTAAACGGTCACAGGCGACCTGAAAAGTTTGATGAATATTTTAACTTCAACCCCAGACTCAGTAAATTCAGCCTTCACCAAGCTTATGAAAGCCAACTCTGAACCCCTACATTGCTTTCTAGAAGTAGAGTTTAGGAAAGACACTCTGAGCTCCAGTAGGCTTGAAAAGAAAAAGCTAGATTTTATTAATTAGATATCAACCATCCATTCTCTATACCCGCTTCTTCCGTACAGGGTCGCGGGGGAGCTGGTATCTATCTCCAGCGGCATACGGGCGATAAGGCGGGGTACAACCTAGACAGGCCGCCAGCCCATCGCAGGACAACACAGAGACACACAGGACAAACAATCACCCATTCACACTGAAGGGCAATTGAGAGAGACTTAATTAACCTAACATTCATGTTATTGGACTGTGGGAGAAAGCCAGAGTAGCTGGAGAGAATCCACGCATGCACGGGGAGAACATGCAAACTCCATGAATAAAGACCCCCGGCCAGGAGTCGAACTTAGGACCTTCTTGCTGCAAAGCAACAGTGCAAGAAGCAAAAAACACTTCACCATTCGAGTTACAAACACATAGACTTGAATTAAATCAGAAATAATGATTTTGTTTTTTTTTAAACTTGTCAGAAACATATTTATGTCAGAAACTGTGATGGCTCCTGTTTTTGCCTGCCTTTAATATTTGACGTCTGTCTCTCAGATGAAGTGGGAGTGGTTTGGAGTCAGCAGCTGACTGGGAACACCTGGGCCCGAAGTTCCCCGTCTTTTTAAAATTCAGGTATTTGGTTTGGCTTAGTTTTGGTTCACTTTGGTTATGTTTTGGCTTAACACCAGACAACACTTACATATTCACTCTTTCATTAACATGCAAACCAAACAACTGATACTCACACTCACTAATTTGTCTTGTTTAATTGTTTCTTTTGCTTTCACTTAAGTTGATTTAATAAAAAAAAAAATACATTTAATTGGTTGATGAAATGGGTGTGTCAGCTCTTTTTTGTCATGACCTCACATGCCGGGTTGTGACAACAAGTACATTTTCAAAATAAACTAAACTAAAATGGTGCAAGTGGCTGCAGAGCAACCTTAGGATACACTGTACCTTCTTAGGAATGCTCCTGATCTCAAGGCACCAAGTGAGCAGGGACAGCAGAGAAATGTTTTGAGGGATGTGCAACGGAACCTGAGCACCTTTAAGAGGGGAGAAAAGACAGTCTAAGAAGGTAAAAATACGAATCATCGTGAAAAACAAATATATTGACATGCAACTTGGTATTTCCTGTTTACATAAATAAAAGTATATCCGTCTAAACCAAAAAATAAACAATTGTGATCTTGCCTTTTTTCTTCGTATCCTCTCTTAGAGTAATCTGAACACGATGGTTCTTTTGGTCCTGCAGGCCGAGTCCGTGGAGCAGCTGGTCCACGTCTTCAGCCCTGTTTGGGCAGAACACGTCAAAAGAATCCCCAGGCTGATAGGTCATGGATGGACAAGCCTTGTGATGAAAAGAAATTAAGAACCTCATTATAATAAAATGCACAGCTGCTTCCCCACCTGTTAGGTAAAAATGTATAAAAGTCCTTGCAATAAATTCATCTTTTATTGTAGTAGCATAATGCAACACTGAAAACTTTAGAAAGCCCAAAGCACTGGAGTACATTTATTCAGTGGGGGGAAAAAATCCACTGAATTTCGTACATTCAAGTAAAGCAGATGTGTGTTGATCTTCAGAAGTAAGGAAATAGTTGCAACAGCGCTGGATAAAAAGTTTTAAACTGGAACTGTGAGAAACAAGGCAGGGCAAGGGCGCAAAATATCGGGACACCAAGCCCAGTGAAGAGGGTGGTCAGGAAGGAAAAGAAACATCTCGAGGTCTTTTAAGATCACCTCTAACAGACAGAAAGCTGAGATTGGGTTGTTGTTAAGTCTTATTTTATTCATCTCTTGCCTATTTCTTGCAGTGCATTTCAGCCTTTTTAGGTGATATTGTAACTGAAGGTTTTTAAATGTGGTGGTTTTAATGGAGCCTGAAGAACTTTTCTATTTTTATGTCTCTATTTTCTCTCTGTGAATATAGTCCAGCGTCTGTTTTTCATGTTGGTTAGTATGGTCGCCCGCTTTTTTAACTGCATAACAGGCTTACCAAAGGGATCAATAAAGAAACTGCACTGAACTGAATTTCAGCAGGATAATGATCGAAACCTATGGCCAAATGAGCACATAGAATCAACCTTCTTCCATGGCCATTGCAGTCCCCAGACCTAATTGCAGTAGAAAACCTGTGCGGTGAGCTGAAGAGAAGAGCTCAAATTAAAGGCTGGATTTTGTCAGTGTGAGAATATGCTAATGCAACAAATGATTAATTTATCTTTACCAGAGGAACTGATACATATAGAGGGCACTGAATGGTATATTGTAATGCTTACTGAAATGTCCAGTTCCAACAGAAGGGCTGTCTTCACTGAATCCCCTTTGCTCAGCTGAACTGCCTTAGAAATAGGCACCTGATAAAGAGTCTCCTTGTTCAATATTTCAACAGCCTGGAAAAAGAAAACATTTATGAGATGAACGGTGAAGTATAGTAGATATATTTGCCTTTTCGTCTTATTTTGAAAATTCCTCACCCGTTTGGCCGCGTCCGCCTCCTGAAAAGTAACATCTAAGTATGGTGGAGGTAGAGCTGGAACATTCAGGGAGGACTCAGAAAGCGGCGGCAGGGAGCTCCTCAGTGAGGCTGCCAAGGAAACAAGGGGGGCTCCTTCGCTGCAGGCTTGAGTTTTTGGTGCTGCTGTAAAGACAGTTGAGGTAGACTGGGATGCTAAACCACTGCTCCCAGGAGAAGAAGCTGGTCTGACATTAGAAATAGCCAAAGGAGATGCATGTTTAGAGTCTGGCTCACAGTTCTGTTTATCAGCGATGCTTAAGAGGTTCAACTGGACATCCGGTAAGGTCGAGTCAGCCCTTTCTTGGGCAGAGTCTTCAACATTTTGATTAAGCTGAGCAGTCATGTCAGAAGCCATTTTTGATAGGGCACCTTTAATGGCGTTCCACAGTCCTTCAAGCCAAGGGTCAATAACCAGCTCCAATCTTAGACAAAACAGAATCAGCGGGACAATGAGACAACAGCAGCATGGAGAAGAAAAAAGTGATCAGAGTTGAACGCCTGCTTACCCTACGCCATCATCAGCATACCCCGTTGGGTAGAACTGCTTGGCTCCAAGTTCCTGAAGACGACGTTCTATTGTCTTCCCGCAGTTGCAGAAATTCGCATAATTTGTGTCGCCTAAAGCTGATAAAAACAGACGAGAACTAATGATGCTCCATCATTGGAACAAAAAATTAATGTGAGCTTACATGTGCAAAACATTGTTTTAGAAATTATTACAAAGCAGATCATATAGTTTGACAGATAAACTAGACAAAGGACTGCTTAATGCCCTTGTGTAAAACATTACCTAGCAGTGCATATAAAAGGTGTTTATAGTGGTCAGGGGAGAGGGTCTTCTTCTTGATGCGCTTCACAAACTTTAAGGCATTGTCTGGAGGTTCCCCATCTCCAGTGGTCGACACGACAAAGACTACTGGAGCACACTCCTTCTCTAAACTGTACTGGAAACAGATAGATCGTAAACTACTTATAAGTGCTTCTGCAAAGCATTCAGGTAATTTAGGTGAATCCTTATAGTGTTCCAAACAGGTTCTCGTGTGTAATAACTCATGCAGTACAAGAGTAATTCTGTCTGATGTGACATTATTGGCAGATACCTTCTCGTTCTGGTCCAGGCAGCAGAGATCAGCGACCAGCCCATGCTCCTTAGCCTCGTCAGCTATGCCCTCAGCTATGGACTGAGCCTGACCCTTCTGAGACCCGTACAACACAACAAAACGAGGTTTCGCCTCACAAGGCATGCTAGAAAAGCCAGAAAAACAGAGGCCTTTTTTTGCATTTACATAAAAACATTTGATAAATCAATCTCTTTTGCCCCAATCAGAGCTACTGCCACAGTCATACCCCAGAAGAAAAAAAAAAACATATATCATTTTTCTTCAGCGTCACAGTTGTGCACTACTTTGTGTTAATCTAGCATCCAAAGACAATACACTGAAGACTGTGGTTGTGACATTGACAATATGTGAAGAAGCTCAAGGGATCTGAATACTTTTGCAAGACATTGTTTCTAAAAGACAATAAAATAATTTGATAAACAAATTTTAGGCTTCACAGAAAAATTCCTCTAAACTGTAATATTTCAGTCCTGATGTATATGTGTTTGTGCACATTTAAGGTTTTTCAGGATGTTGGTTTCAGAGCTGAAGAACAGAGAGATCAAACGTTGCCTTGTCTTGTATAGTTCTGGTCTGGAGGCTGCTAAATAAACCTTTCTTTTTAGAAGTAGGATAATTATGTGCATTACAACTTTCAATTGATTCATCTCCAAGACCATTCAGTGCATAATAGAAAATAAGCCTACTATAGGTTCCTTCATCAAACAGGGAGCCAGTGTAGTGATTTAAAGCTGGTGAGATATGATCAATTTCCCTGCAATAAGTCAGGACTACAACCCTGTTTTTGCATGGGGCTTTGGGTTAATAGTTTATAAAGTGTTAAGAAAGTAATAGCTACCACTTTCAAAGTGCATTTTCAATTGACTCGTATCAAAAGCTGCAATTTAAAATCTGGAGTTTAATTCTTGAGAGAAAAGCAGGAGTTTCAATAAGACACAATCATCGCAACGAGCGTAACTAATCAAACAAACCTGCTATTGATGGATGACAACAAATTAAAATCAGATCATCTACTCGGCTTAAGAGATGTGCAACAAACGGATCCCCTTACCGACATACTTGAACAAATAAGAGACAGACGGCCACAGAAACACCTTTCAAGCTGGGTAAAGTCTCCACCGTCCGGCCGGAAGTATACTAACAGCAGACCGGAAGTCCAAACGTTCACAATGACAGCAGTTACCATAACAGCACACGTGGAAGCGAAATGTCTATCCGTCACTTAATGCTAAGATAAAAGCCGCCATCGTAAACATAAAACAAAGTTAGCTAGTTAAGACAAGTAATAAACTAAAGCTAACTTATATGAACTCAGAGGGACTTCCAACTCTAATTCTGTTAACATTTGGTTCCGTCCGTCCAACTTAAATGCTAGTATCCGGTACCGCATAAACATAACTTATAACTAATGAAAATTCATGTTTAGAACGAGTCTTACCTATTTAGAATGGCTTTACTAATTTACTCCGCCAACGCCTTTCCACAGACTTTTGCAGAATTCACGCGAGATCAGAGCATGTACTGAGATTTAACGTGATCGGATTAAACCACTTTGCAAAAAGACACTTTTTACTGATATTCTTTTAAATGGCCGTCATGACGATTTTGCTATTACTTGTATGACGCATATAAATTCATGATTTTAGACAACAGAGTGCACTATAACTCTCTAAGGGTGTTTTCGAGCGTTTAGCAAGGAGCATTTCTGGGTATTTGGTTCCGCCCTCCCCGCCCGTGGAGCCTTCCAGAAGTCGCCGGCGGATCCGTGCGGCTTGTTACGCTGCAGTACTCCTGATCAACATCATTAAGCCTCACTTTTCTAAGAATTGAGCGCCTATCGCGACACTTAAATCCTCTGTCAACATGTCCAGCTTGGGCACATTGGCATTTGATGAATATGGCAGGCCCTTCATCATCATTAAAGACCAGGACAGGAAGACTCGGCTAACGGGCATTGACGCATTGAAGGTACAATGGGCTAGCTAGCGAAAAGTTAGCATTACGGCTAACGAGGAGGAAATTTGATAGTTTCTTGTTATTTGAGTTAAGAAGGAGAGGAAACTAAGTGTAAGGGCTTGCGTCTTATGCATAGACCTGTCGTGGAAACCCCACTAAATGTGCATTAGTATCGGAACAGCGCTCGCCAGATTTGTAAGTAGTCATGCTAACATGGAGGCCCATGTGCTCCCTGTTAGGTGCTAATTCAGGGGGTGTTGCTTCACAGAGCTCTGCCCGTTATGCTCAGTGGTGATGCGCTTGGCCTCTATAACTAAGTCATCATAGGTGACAACTATTTAAGTGTGAAAATAAAAGATTTAATTGTTTTCTAACATGGAAATATTGTGTTTTACAGTCTCACATCATGGCTGCCAAAGCAGTCGCTTCAACGCTGAAAACATCTTTGGGACCTAATGGTACGTAGTAACTATCAACAGTACAGTCATTTCGGTCGATAATGTGCTAAGATGTTGAGTGTTTACTATAGGATTTTTATTATTAATCTCTATTTTTCATATACTACTAGGATATTGACATTGCTCTTCAACGATTTTCAATTAGGTCTGGACAAAATGATGGTTGATAAGGATGGAGAGGTGACTGTCACTAATGATGGAGCCACTATTCTCAGCCTGATGGATGTTGACCACCAGATTGCCAAGCTTATGGTGGAGCTGTCCAAGTCCCAAGATGATGAGATTGGTGATGGAACCACTGGAGTTGTTGGTACGTGACTTGGCACAGGTCTGATAGTAACTCTGAATGCATTATGCTAAAATTATTGATTTCCAAAAAGTGGTATGCTCACTTAAAAACAACTGTTCATTCATATAAGGTGCTGTTGGGGGCTTTTTTTTTTGGAGTAATGCAATTGATGTTTCAGATAGTTGATTCATGTAAACACATTGCACATGTAAAAGTCAAAAGCAGTTTTATTTTATTTTCTAATCAGCCAGATTTGGCATTTATTGGATGTAACAAAGGTCAGTGTACTCTTAGAAATAACACTTTAAAGTATAAAAACTCTTAAAAGTATATGTCAAATATGATGGAACTCAACAGGAAACAAGCAGAGGCCTTAGTTCATTCAGTGTGCAACTCAAAAGGAAGAAGAACCTGTTTCTATTACATATTTTGTATCAAATGTGACAATAGAGAAAGTAACATCTCCCTGTAATTTGCATATCAACTGTATTTATTAACTGTGTTTTTGTCTTAGTTTTTTTTTTTCCATGGTGCTACTCTCCTTTATTTATTTGTTGTTTGATAGGAAGAAGGGCATTGAGAGAATGGGAAGACATTAAGGGAATGGCTCTGGCTGGGAATCAAACAGCTGTTTTGAGGACTATGGCCTCTGTATATGGTGCACCCGCTTTACCACTAAGCCACGGGGTGCCCCAACTGTATGTTTTATTTATAAGTTTTGATAGTGTTAATATCCCAATTTATAACAATCTTTGCAGTTTAATGTGCTTTAAGATGAGCAGACGCAAAACCAATACAGTTGGTTTTATGAAATTTGTACAGTAACAAATGGGGTCACAATGTTAATCAGTTAAGCATGGGCCCAGATATTTTTAAAGGAAAATGTTGCAGACAGCATACTTAACCTAAAAATTTAAGGTGGCCTTATCTTTTTTTATGTCTGATGAATCATGTGCTTCTGTTAAACCAATAAGCCTTGCAGAACGTCCGAACCCTCAGTTTATTGTCAGCTAACTAAGCTTTTAGAAGCCAATTTAATCCATCACTGAAGCAGGCGCTTTATCCAAGTACAGCTTGGATGAAGCTGATCGATGAATGGTGCTGAAATGGACACAGGACCTCTGTAGATTACAGCCAGAGGGTGTATCAGATTATGACGACTTAACATGTCAGCTGTAATGTCTTGGTTTTAAAATGAGGATATGTTCCTCATTCAGAAATACAGAAACACCAAAGGACATGTTTCTAAAATACCACTCTTGGCTCACCCGCCTTGTCAGGTTCATTCCAGCTTTAAATTTAGACAATCTGTGCATTTTTATTTTATCCTTGCCTCCCTAGTGCTAGCTGGGGCGCTGCTAGACCAGGCCGAGCAGCTGCTGGACAGAGGAATCCACCCCATCAGGATCTCCGATGGCTATGACCAAGCTGCACGCGTAGCTATAGATACGCTGGACAAAATGGCAGAAAGTTTTCCCTGCGACCCCAACAACACTGAGCCTCTCATCCAGACTGCCATGACGACACTGGGATCAAAAGTGTAAGTCATAAGGTGCTTGAGTTTACAATCACTTTTTGTTTCCTAAATACACGCTATTCTGTTTTTTGACCTGAGAAAAATATATTTTTAAGTAAAAACAAAAAAACATAATTTTTCTGTGATTTACTCTTTCAAGCCTGCTAGATAGTTTTTTGGTTTTTTTTCTAGAATTACCCGTTGCCACAGACAGATGGCAGAGATCGCAGTGAATGCCATCCTCACCGTGGCTGACATGGAAAGAAAGGATGTAGACTTTGAGCTCATCAAGGTGGAGGGGAAAGTAGGAGGAAAGCTGGAGGACACTCAGCTCTTCAAGGGTGTTATAGTTGACAAGGAGTTCAGCCACCCTCAGATGCCCAAGGTATGATCATGTATGGATAATCTTTTGGGAGAATTTGTGTGTCTTTAATTATCTGCTTGTAATCTCAATCTGGCAGGATTTAAAAAATGAATAATTTAGAATTTATTTTTATCAGATTAGAAATAAACAGGGTGAAGGACAATCTGTTGAATCTGATTAAATTGTATCATCCCACAGCTAATAACTTTATTTTCTTCTTTTTTTAAGGCCCTAAAAGATGCTAAAATTGCTATTCTAACCTGCCCGTTTGAGCCTCCAAAGCCCAAGACCAAGCATAAGTTGGATGTGACCTCAGTTGAGGATTACCAAGCCCTCCTGAAATATGAAAAAGAAAAGTTTGAGGAGATGATCCAACAGGTGAACACCAAAAATGAGTGTGCCGTTTACCCTTTTTATGCTTGAGCCGATTATCATAGTTATGGTAACAATATAAATGTTAAGTCATCTGGTTAAAAACGTTGGATCTCAATTTTAGGTTAAAAGCACTGGTGCTAATTTGGCCATCTGTCAATGGGGCTTTGATGATGAGGCGAACCACCTTCTGCTGCAAAATGAGCTGCCTGCTGTGCGTTGGGTCGGTGGACCGGAGATTGAAGTAAGAAATTGTTCAAATGTGCTAAAACCCTCAAAGTCAAACTTTTCTAAACTCTCTCCACATTGATTTATTCTATGAAATTGAGTCTATTGTTTATACAAGTGTGTGCTGTTCTGTACCTAAGCATTGGGTGTGTTTTTTTGGTGCAGTTGATAGCGATAGCCACTGGGGGGCGGATCGTGCCGAGGTTCTCTGAGCTGACACCAGAGAAGCTCGGCACCGCCGGCCTGGTGAAGGAGATCTCCTTCGGCACAACCAAGGACCATATGCTGCTGATCACAGAATGCAAAAACACCAGGGCTGTAACCATTTTCATCCGTGGTGGCAACAAAATGGTGAGTAGCTACAATGCCTCACTGTAAACTACACGTTTATCATGGTGCATGTCGGTTTTTATTCACTCTCATGTTTGTAGATCATCGAAGAGGCCAAGCGTGCTCTCCATGATGCTCTGTGTGTAATTCGCAATTTGGTCAGAGACAACCGTGTTGTGTATGGAGGCGGAGCATCAGAGATTGCATGTGCCCTCGCTGTGAACCAGGCGGCAGATAAGGTATGACTTAGATACTTGTTTCAATACCACTTTCACTTGATGGCCTTTTGACTTACATCTGTTTTCATCGACAGTGTCCATCATTGGAACAGTATGCCATGAGGTCGTTTGCTGATGCTCTTGAGGTCATCCCAATGGCATTGGCTGAAAACAGCGGGCTGAACCCCATCCAGACAATGACTGAGGTCAGAGCCAGACAAGTCAAGGACAACAACCCTTTCCTTGGCATCGACTGTTTGAACAAAAACACCAACGGTAAGAAGATCGTGCTTTGTTCTCTGATCATTTAGGGAATTTTTTTTTAAAGTATCCACATGACTTCATTGCAAGAAAACATTCATTCCTGTCCTCAGTTTCAAGCAGCCCTGCACTTAATTGGCTTAAATGTTTAATTGGCTTTGTTTCCTTGTGTACAGACATGAAGCAGCAACATGTGATTGAGACCCTGATTGGCAAGAAGCAGCAGATCCTTTTGGCTGCCCAGGTGGTTAAAATGATCCTAAAGATAGATGACATCCGAAACCAAGGAGAGAGTGAAGATTGAATCTCCCCGACTGAAGGAAAGCAGCTCGAGTGTGGTTAAATGTGTGAGCTGGTTCATAGGTCTTTGGCACTTCCTCAAGCTCCATGTCCAGATCGCACGGCGTATTGCTATTTATCATTTGATACAAAATGTCCAAGCTTTATTCGTTATAAAGTCACCAATAAAAAAAATAAAATAAGATTTCATATTTCTGTTTATTTTGTGTTTAAAGTGTTTATAAATTGGTTAAAATATATTTTTTTATTTAGTATCAGGACATCAAAAAACACATTTGTATTGTAATCTAATATTCCCCCCTAAAAAAAATATGATCAATCAATCCCAACTATTGATCTGGTTCTGATTATGGATTTTGAGGCAATATATTCAGCTTAAGTACAACTTATCAAACTTGTCTCTTCTACATCAGCTCAGATGTACTTATTGAGCCAGTTGAGCATGTCCTTTCTGGCCTCCTCAATTTGGGGTTTGTCTGCAGGGTTGATGTCCTCTCTCTTCCGGTGGACAAAGCCATGAGTCTGTCCAGGAAATATTTTCACCTGGAAGTTAACGGTGCATTTCTCAAGATTTGCTTCCAGGGTTCTTACCTAAAGGGAGGAAAAATGAAAGTGTTTCAGCACACAGTAGCATACATGCAATACCTTGAAACCTTTTTGCATTTTCCCACATTGGAGTCATGCACTTCAGAGTGTTTCTAAGGTAGAGCAACACAAAGTGTACTTCAGAAGTCTCCTTTACAAGGGAGACCTGATCAAGACAGCAGCCACACATTCAGAACTGTATAAAACAAAAAAAACAATAAGTAAAACATAATGGCATAGAAATCCAGACACTGAAACATACACTCTTGTTCATAGTAAGTTTTCAAGCACACATTGCATGTAGTCCCAAAATGTTCAATGCCTTCTTCCACATGTGTCCTCTACATGTCTGTGTGCGTGTGTTGTGGCAAGCAACAAACTGCTCTCATTCAACAATGCTTACCACTCTTCCATAAAGGCCAGGTTTGTGGTGCGCAAAACTTAAAGGTTGTTATTTTGACAGATTCTCCGAGCTGAGCTGCGCATCTCTGTAGCTCCTCCAGTGTCTCCAGGGCCTCTTGGTTTCTTCTCATATTAAAACTTAATATTCTGATTTACTTTATCTCATACATGTCTGCTGCGTTCCTTGGTCTTCATGATGTTTCTTCTCTAAAGTTATCTAACGACCCTCTGAAGTCTTCGCAGAACAGTTGTATGTATGCCGAGATTAAATTACACACGTGGGCTCGTTAGTAATGAGGTGATTTCTAAAAGCAGGTGGTTGTACTGGGTTTAATTTAGGGGTATATGAGTAAAGATGACTTAAAATTGCTCAAAACCAAACATTTTAACTCCACAATTGCGTTTCTGTTTTGCATTGAATTTTTCGGTAGTAAATTGAGAAAATATTGTAAAAGTTAAAGGGGTATAAATATATTTGCAAGGCACTGTAGAAGCATTCCAAAGATAACATTTTAGAATACACTCTAAATAAAAAATTACAAACAAGTAAAAAAAAGCACATATTTACCTGGTCTAGAGGGATGACATTATCGTTTTCTGCAAAGATGAAGAGTGTCGGGCTCTTCAGCGCATACTTGTCCTCCCTTTCACGAACTATCCCTGCAGAGTAACACGTAAAAACCCATTCTAATACTCAGAACAAACAATACTACATATTCTACTGATTAAAAGGACATACCATAAACAGACACTCCAGCTTTGATTTCTGGATATAGTAAGGCCACGTAATGTGTTGCAACTCCTCCCCAGCAAAAACCCACTGTTCCGATGCGTTTGGCCCCACACTGCTCCTTCAGGTACTTCAGCACAGCATCAACCTCTCTGAAAAGGAAATAACTATCAGACTCAGCGCAATTTCTTAAGGATTTAAGACATTTACATACATGACACCCAGTTGTATTCCACCCAAATGACCTGAACCGAAAGGCTACTTACTTGTTAATCTCTGTTGGTTTTTTATCTTTAAGCCACTCCTGAAATTTGGACCAGTCTTTGGTTGGACTCCAGGGTTCCTTCCCAACAAAGAAGTCTGGACAAACAGCACTGCACAGGACAAAATGTGCAAAGTGAACATCACTACAAATAATACAGCAATTCTAACACATTTATCAGTCAATATATAGAACTGAACTTTACGCACATGTATCCATTCGCAGCCAGCATGTCAGCCATGTATCTGGTGTTGGGAAGCTCCCATCCAAAAATGTCTTGGATCACAATCACAGCCTTGTCCGATGCGCCGGAGGGTTTTACTACGTATGCTTTGATGTGCTCAATCTGGACCTCTTGGCCCAGCCCTCCATAATCAGACCGATCACCAATATCACAGGGGCATGGTTTGGCCTCGTTCGCCATCTAATAACACGCACAGACACAGTAAGATTGAAAGTCTCTCAGTTTTGTCAAGTCACATTTTTGTACTGGAAGAGGGCATAACACATTCTGAAGTCCTTTTGTAAATGAGTGTTTCCTCTCTGTAGGGTGAGAATGCCTGAGTTGGTTAAAATGAGCTGAAGAAAGAAGGAATAACTTGCTTTTATTAAAGGCATCCTACTGCTGCAAACAGCTGAAGCCACGACCTCATTCAGTCAATTATATATTTATAACAAAGGAAATATGTTGCTGACCATGAACATGGGAACTGCTATTTTGATCAGTTTTGTCAAGTACAGGTTAATTTGGGAAAATACCACATATTTTTATTGAAGGCAACAAGGGCCACAATCCAAATAAAAAGGCCATTTAAAAATAGCAATATGCATTAGAATAAAGAAAAAGTTGATGTATGTACAGAATAAAATATATTTATAATTACATTTTTTTGTAATTTACTGAATATGTCACGGAAGAATTTAATTAGGAAATAATTACAGTTTAACTGTTAACTGTAATTTAAATTAATGTACAATTATTTCACTCACTTGTTATCTGCTTGCCTAACCCATCAGTCTGTGGGCAGGAATAGCAGTGCTATAAACAAGGTGAACATTCAGAGGTTGATTAGCCAATCAGGCGTTAGGGTGTATTAGGAAGGTGCAACAGTTTAAATTATTTCATGAAATAAAAATCATGAATCATAAAAATTCTAACTAAATGCTGAAATTATGTCTGATAAAAAAAAAAACAATTTCAAATTTTTACTATAAATTTCCTCATGTAATCTGTGTATTTAATAAATTATGGGCATTATTAAACAATTATAGATTTAGTAAGTTATTCATCAATCTATATATTTTAAATTTTATTTAAAATATCACATAAATAAACTTCATTTATTAACTGCCATCTGACACTTTTGGCTCTCCGTACTATTTTAATCATTTTTAAATGATAAATCCAATTTTACAGATCAGGAATGATTTGTTTCAAGAAATGTTTTATTTATTTAATCCAAATTTCTTTCAAAAAAGGCATGGCTAACTTGGTTTTCTAAGGTTATCTGTTGCCTTCTGATGAAATCAGTCACCCTTCCCTTTCATCACTCAACAAATACTTTTCAGACTGATGACAAAGGACATATTTGGTCTGATCACAAACAGGTATTTTTGCATTTCATACTTGGAATAAATTGACAAATGGATTTTAAAATTATATGTATTTGTTGGTGTTTGTTTCAAATGAAAGTTCTCCAGTGGCAGACCGAATGAGATGTTAGACAACCTACAGAAAAAATTGCTGTAATTAAGGTGATAAGTTATTGGTTTGTGCAACAGTGTAGCACTAACCTTCCTGTGGTCAGTCTTCTTTTTCTAATGCTTTTCATATCATGGCCTAAATCACGCGAGAAGGTGAAGCCCATAGTTTGTAAACTGTCCAAGTTGTTCCAGACAAACAGGAGTTGATCGTAGAAGGAGAAAGACTGGAAGTTGGATGGACTGTCACAGGAAAGTAAGAGAGAAAACAGAGTAGAAACTAGAGGAGCAGTTCCCAGAGCAACAAATACATTAAGGTAGATCATGTTTTTGTAGCTACATGTTCCATCAATCTCCTGTGTGGATTTTTAAAAATATCTTCTCAAAGTTTTACCTTTACCAGTAACTATCAGTTTTAGCAACATCAGTAGCAGATAAAAAATGTATTGCATATTTTTTTCACACTTGGGTTTTTACGGTAAATAAAAAAGGAATTTAAGAACATACTTTAGAAAACTGTCTGGCAACACCCCTGATCAATATCACAGTCATTTTAGGTGTAATGTATATGAATAATCTGTGATTTAAGACTTTGACATGCAAACATTGGACAATTTTAATTGTTGCCACATGTCTAAGAAATGCCACCCCAGTAGAATGAGAAAAAGGTTAAATCGTGCGGTAAAGTTGCAAACTTAGGATCATTAGGGTAAAAAAAAATTGACTGTGTTACGCAACAAAATGACAAAGCATTTAGCAAGACGATCTCAAAGTTTTTACCTTGCGATTAATAGCCTGTTTGCCTTAAATGTGAGAATTGCGTCGATTTTATAACATCCCGTTAGCTTTTTAAAATCCTTTCGCACTGATTTAGACACATACCGTATTTTTCCTCGAGGTTTCCAAAGCACAGAAACAGTTAATGTGGGAGTGAGGAGAGGCGTGCAGATTCTGCGTCGCTAGGATAAATAATCGGGACAAACGTCAAGGAATTCTAGTTGCAGCCTTCAAAATAAAAGCCCTTTTTTTTTTTTTAAACCACCGCTAAATAAATCCGTTGTTATGTTGTAAGGATGTTTTAGTGTTTAATGTGTGTCAGGTATTTGTTTTGCGGCAGGTGAACGGGTAAATTTAAGATTAACAACATAAAATTCAAACTAAAGATCAATTCTGCCCAATTTATCCAGAAGGAAATGCTGTAGCTTTTTCTTTTATCTTTGAATAACAGTTTGATCTGATTAACTTTGAAGTTTAAATATAAAATTTTAAGCATACCATGCTACCGGTTTTGTTTAACATGTTAGAGATATATTGCTTTACATAAGATGCATTTTTCCATGCTAATGTAAAGAAATAATAGATAAAATCATTTTGGACATCTTTTACTTTTTAAGATAAACATGAGAATCTTTCTGGGTAAATAAAAGCTCCACGTAAACCGTGATAAAACCTTTGATTCTATGCCAAATGGTTGGCCTTCCCACTGTGCAGAGCCAGCCCTGTGCAGAATTGAATTTGGGGACCCAGCTCCAGATATGCCCACCAGTAAACACAGCAGCAATATTAATCATGTATGCAAAATAACGAATGATAATATAACAAGGAGAAAAAATAAAAGCAGTTAAGGATAAGTGAACTTTTGAGCATTTTAAACCTGTTCTTATTTATAAAATTAATTAGTCCTATATGCTAAAAAAAAAATCAATCTCAAGCATATTTTTTTTCACTGAATTCTGATTGCATAATTTGTCGGGGACACATGCTTTTAAATGCTTCCTTTACAAACTTCAATCATTCAGTTGTGATCTATATAAAGTGAAACTGCAACGATTTGGTCTGAATTCCTTGTTATTGTAACTCTTTTACTCCTGTTTTGAAGTGGTCTCTTTAAATGCTGTTAAGGCCCTTCACACCCCGCCCCCTTACAGGTGAAAGAGCGGCGCACTTTAACCTGTTCGGCCATTTTTGTAGTTTAAAAACAATTACCTAGCGCCACAGAAACAAGACAAAAACGGCACAAACAATACAAAACTGTTTATATAATACTATTCAAAACACGCAGTACGGTTATGTCCTCAAGGAGCTAAAAGGGAACACACAGTGCTAATATAAGCAGAAGGCACAATGCTACTGCTATCCAAACAATGACCAGGATGTCATATCAGCACACAATAAATTAATGTCTAAAATAAAGTTTCTCATTTTATCATTATTTTCAGCTTACCGCTTTGCTGCGTCCGTTGTTCCATAGACAGAAGGAATTGTCCCCTTAATCAGGTGTAGTCTTTCGGTAAATCCTTCTTGATACTGGTGGAGGTTGCTGAAGGCACTCATCCTTGAAGGGTTTTGCGCAAACAAAGAGGAATATTCCCACTAATGTGGGAACATTTCCATGAAAAATAAAATTCAACAAGGCACTTCAAAGAGGTTCTGATGCTTGTGGATGGTGTTATGAATTGTGTGGGTTAATACACCCAACAACCGAATCAAACTTATCATCTTTCAGTGTAGGCATACTTGAGCTTGGACTAAAAAAAAAATCGCAGAGAGTAATAAATATGGTGGATACGCGAAATTGAACAGCTGGAAGGCCCTGTCCTTATTTAGCTGTTCTGCAGCAAATATTGTGAAGTAACAGTTGGAAAAATGTAACAGATGATAGAGAAAACTGAATGGACTGAAAAAATACAACCCAAACAGAATATAAAGATAGACTGGAGAGACTAAACTCTCCAGTCTAAACTACTTTTCTGCACTCCTACAGAATCCAAGTACCCAAAAAAAATGTATTTAAAGGCTAAAAAAGGGGATTTTGCATGATATGTCCCCTTTGAAGAAAAATATTTTCATTTTTTTCATCCATTTTCCAAACTCACAAATTCTTTCAGAGTCACATGTGCCTACAGGGGTTGGACAATGAAACTGAAACACCTGTCATTTTAGTGTGGGAGGTTTCATGGCTAAATTGGACCAGCCTGGTAGCCAGTCTTCATTGATTGCACATTGCACCAGTAAGAGCAGAGTGTGAAGGTTCAATTAGCAGGGTAAGAGCACAGTTTTGCTCAAAATATGGAAATGCACACAATATTATGGGTGACATAACAGAGTTCAAAAGAGGACAAATTGTTGGTGCACGTCTTGCTGGTGCATCTGTGGCCAAGACAGCAAGTCTTTGTGATGTATCAAGAGCCACGGTATCCAGGGTAATGTCAGCATACCACCAAGAAGGACGAACCACATCCAACAGGATTAACTGTGGACGCAAGAGGAAGCTGTCTGAAAGGGATGTTCGGGTGCTAACCCGGATTGTATCCAAAAAACATAAAACCACGGTTGCCCAAATCATGGGAGAATTAAATGTGCACCTCAACTCTCCTGTTTCCACCAGAACTGTCCGTCGGGAGCTCCACAGGGTCAATATACACGGCCGGGCTGCTATAGCCAAACCTTTGGTCACTCATGCCAATGCCAAAAGTTGGTTTCAATGGTGCAAGGAGCGCAAATCTTGGGCTGTGGACAATGTGAAACATGTATTGTTCTGTGATGAGTCCACCTTTACTGTTTTCCCCACATCCGGGAGAGTTACGGTGTGGAGAAGCCCCAAAGAAGCGTACCACCCAGACTGTTGCATGCCCAGAGTGAAGCATGGGAGTGGATCAGTGATGGTTTGGGCTGCCATATCATGGCATTCCCTTGGCCCAATACTTGTGCTAGATGGGCGCGTCACTGCTAAGGACTACCGAACCATTCTTGAGGACCATGTGCATCCAATGGTTCAAACATTGTATCCTGAAGGCGGTGCCGTGTATCAGGATGACAGTGCACCAATACACACAGCAAGACTGGTGAAAGATTGGTTTGATGAACATGAAAGTGAAGTTGAACATCTCCCATGGCCTGCACAGTCACCAGATCTAAATATTATTGAGCCACTTTGGGGTGTTTTGGAGGAGCGAGCTTCCTCCACCAGTATCACATAGTGACCTGGCCACTATCCTGCAAGAAGAATGGCTTAAAATCCCTCTGACCATTATGCAGGACTTGTATATGTCATTCCCAAGACGAATTGACGCTGTATTGGCCGCAAAAGGAGGCCCTACACCATACTAATAAATTATTGTGGTCTAAAACCAGGTGTTTCAGTTTCATTGTCCAACACCTGTATCTCCAGCAGTCATTGGGCAGGAGACAGTTTACACCCTGGACATGTCACCAATCCAACACATAGACACACAACCAGACACAATCATACCTAAGTGAATTTTAGAGTAAGCAATCAACCTAACAGTTACACATGCACAGTGAGAACTTGCAAACACACAGAAACATCCCTTGACTAGATTTGCACCCAGTGCCTCTTTACTAGCTAGGCAGCAGTGCTGGCAACTCCTCCACCATGCAGATAAACATTCTTTTGATCACAACAGTTTCAGAGTCATTAATATTGCATGTTTTGGAAACCAGTTGCTTAAGAGTGCATGCCACTACACTGGATTCAACACGTGTAAAAAGCCCTAAAATAAACAAAACTTTTATTACAAGATGCATAATCTCACACCGTCAATGTGAATATTTTTAAGTGCTACCATGACAAATTATTAATTGACAATTAAATTTTGACAGCTTTTCACTTTAGGGTGCGGTACAGGCCCTCTTAGGCGGCGCCGTGGCTTAGTTGGTTAAAGCGCCTGTCTAGTAAACAGGAGATCCTGGGTTCGAATCCCAGCGGTGCCTTTTCAGTTGAAGCTAACTGTTGAACAACTTCATGTATCTTTCACAATAATTAGTAAGCGAGATAAATATTAACCCTCCTCGATAAAAAAATATGATTTGACATCTAAATTACCCTAATTTATACCCGCACATTGCTGATTCACTTGGTAACTTATGAAATATTTCCATCTTTTTATGTGGTTGGAAGAAACTGTTAAAAGAAGGAAGCAATACGGTTTCATGTAATGCAAAATGAAAAATATATACAAATAAAACCAAAAGGTTAAAAACTGATACTTGAAAATTCTAACAAAAAAGAAATTATCTTTAAAATTCTCCCACCTCAGTTTACTGAGCTAGGAACCGCAAAGGGATCCTTAGGAGTTCACCTTCATTTGCTTGGAACAGAAGACGCGCAAGTTTTAGCATTATTAAACTTGTGTAAGTATCCTCCAGTAGGTGGGGCTGTTACCCGACTGGGCATCTTTCTAGAAGCGTCATCCAAAACATTTTAACAACAGAAATTGTCCGAACGGAGGCATGCTCATTTTAACAAAACCAAGAAATAGGTAATCTGGTTTAAACAGTAAAATATCAACCTAGCTTTGTAGATGATTGCTGTTGTGTAACATGTTATGCCGTAACAATCAATCCGCTATGGTAAAGTAAAATGATCACGTTTCCCAGCCATTTGACTCAGCTCACCAACAAGATCCGGCTCCTTCGGCTAACAAACATCTCCTCACTTATTTTTAGTAGTATATCTGCAAACACGCATATTTAGATCACAGGTACCTTCTGAGGGATATGATACTAAATTGCACATCTTAATTAATTAAAAAAAATTCATTCAACCCCTCTCCGCACAGACTGTAGCAATCTGCCCTTTTAATCTGCTTTTGTTTGCACACTGATAACTTCAACAAGATTGCCCTGCGATGGACTGGCGACCTGTCCAGGGTGTACCCTGCCTCTCGCCCATAGACTGCTGGAGATAAGCACCAGCTCCCCCGCGACCCATTATGGAATAAGCGGTAGAAAATGACTGACTGACTGAACTTCAACAAGACATTTGCTTATCTGTATTTTTATTTTTAATCTCAGCAGTTTTAATCCCTCCACAGTAAACAGATTCTGTTGTTCAGCTAAACGAGCCAGCACACAAAACTGGCTCCGTCGCGAACAGCACATGACAATATCGTAACGTTTGCGCATGCGCTATTCTGTTTAGCAGTTTATCGCCCAGGTCCAAGCTCTCGTCTTAGCAGCACAATTTTCCAGAGTTCCGGTCTACATTAAATGCCTACCGTAGAATAGAAACATTTTCCACAACATAGAATAGGAGTTCGAGGTGAAAGGACACACAGAAAGAAACACTTCGGTGTTTTCAACGGGGAAACCATTTCACAACTGCCAATGCATCCGATCTTTAGGATACAGTCGTGTCGCTAGCTTAGCACAGCTAGCTCGGCGATATTGCCTGTGTCGTTAATGGGTTCACGGTACGAGGCTCCCCTATTAGAGAAAGTGACCGGTGTTTAGTCAATAACATGGACACTGCCGAAGAAGGTGAGTCTGTTGTTCTTTCTCGTCGGTGTTTAACTAAAGTTGGCTTCGGAAATTCACCCTTCAGAAGCAAGCCTGCTGTTCCCGAGCAGCTCGGCTAATGGCAGCTGATTAGCAACGGTTGTCATTAAAGTATGAGGTAGATTCAGGAAGGCATGGAACATGTTTAAAATGTTGCTTTTTATGCAATAGAGCTTTCGCTTGACGGTGGATTTTGTTATAATGTATATGACGCTGAGAACCTGGAAAGGACCAGAAATGACTGATGATGTCATCACTTTGTACGTAGTACAGTGGTTACGTCCACTTCGCGTAGATCTGCAGTGCAAGCTCAGTTTCTGGCATTAAATTATGATATAATTGCTTGAATTTTATTGAGGAGATTGTAGTTACTGTTCCATGACGTGGTTTCGTATGATGGTCTCAAAGTATAGCAACAGCGGTATCAAAGTATTTGCATGGAAGTTTTCTAATTGCTTTAATTTAAATCCGTGAAAAAACAAACGAGAAAATGGGAGAGTAATTTAGAAGAAAATAAATTTTAAAAAAGCGCGATACAAAAAGAAGAAAATTGTATAAAAAGGTGGGCATAATTAATAAATATTTGGAGGAGCAAAAGAAAACAAAGAAAATACTGGGTAAATTAAATGACGAATTAATGACCTATTGATATGACACATGGACAAACAATTACAATAAAAAATAAAATTCCAGTGTCGCGTTATACCATAGTGTATATTCTTGTAATTGTTGTATTATTTTTTTGCTGCATTTGTTGTGAAATCAAGTCATTTTTTTATTTTTTATTTCTGCTTTTCTGCTGTTTGTTTTCAGCGGATATTTGCCGTGTGTGTCGCTCGGAGGGGACCCCAGACAAACCCCTGTTCCATCCATGCGTTTGCACCGGCAGCATCAAGTTTATCCACCAGGAATGGTACACGTGTCAAACTTACTCTCCTGCTTTGATGTTTATTGTTTTATCATTTTTCCACTCCTGCAAAATGTTTACAAGTGACATTGAAAACATTCATAGAACTTAGGTCTTCTAGATAACTTTCTGTCGTCGTTTAAATATTTAATCTTTTAATGGCTCCGATAACTGGTGCACAAAAATAAATGGTGTTCATGCTGAGTTATGGAAATTGTGTGATGTCGTATTACGACTCAGAGGAATGTAGCAGCTGACTTTGGATTCCTAGATTAAGAAAAGATTAAGTAAAAAGGCAGAGGGACATTTTTAAACTTGTTTTTTTTTTAATTATTAAATATGTGCACCTTAGAAGCAGTTCAGAAATAATTGTGAGCTTTCTGGCAAGATGTATAGATGTCTCTTGCATCTTTTATTATATCAACTCGCAGTAAGTGATGAAAGTTTTTCTTATAAAATGATTATGTTGTCATTTCATATTCTTCTGTAATGGAGCAGGTGTCTTCAATTGACCTTTAAACCTGATCTGAACCGCTTTTATCAAAAGACGATTATGTTAAATAAACCAACTCCAAATTTTCTCCAAATGCCTACAGTTTGGTCCAATGGCTGAAACACAGCAGGAAGGAGTACTGTGAATTATGCAAGCACCGATTTGCTTTCACGCCAAGTAAGTCCATCCACTAAAATGTTAGTCCTCCATATGTTTACCAGTTTTGTCCTGAAGATGGCGTCACACGTGGCAAAGACTGTATCAGTTGTTTCTTACAGCCATATTAGTCCTGTCAACGAATCTATCATTTTTTTTTATGTCCTCTTAAGTCTACTCCCCAGATATGCCCTCACGTCTGCCCATTCAGGACATCTGTGCTGGCCTGCTGACCAGTGTGGGCACAGCCATCCGCTACTGGTTCCATTACACGCTGGTTGCCTTTGCATGGCTCGGGGTGGTTCCCCTCACTGCATGTAAGTTTTATTCAGTCACAACCTGCCTTGTTAAAAATTGACCATAAAGGAAAACTAATAATTTTAGCAGCTAATTATTGTTTTTTTCTTAAAGGAACTCAGATTTTACCCCAAATAACTGAACACATTAATTAAAGTATAGGGCGTGAGAGTATGAGTGGGGTGTGCATTTTTATGAGAGTGGGGAATGTTTGTGGAATGTAAAAACTGAAATTAACAAAGCAGGCCGAGCTAAATCAGACCAAACCAAAATCCAAGGGCTGTGGAGGCGAAGGAGAAGGAGTAGCTGAAGTTTTAGTAGACTAGGAATATTGTGTCAAGGTGCACCTACTTTACCTGGAACACAAACAACCAGCAGAGGCACACACAGGAGTTGTCCCAAAACAGGGATTACCTTACAACCACTGCACCACACCTACTGTGTGAAGCTCCCATTGGAAAAGTATGCCAGTAACTAATCTGTTCCTGCTAAGAAGTCATTTAAACTTTAACTGAGACAGCTTGTAGCTTCTCACACCTTTAATAACCATGTCAGAAGACACTCAACATCTCATCAATTAATAACATTTGGCACTTTTTTTTCAGGAGGATTAATTTACTGGCTTGTAAGAAGCAAACCGAGCAATTGAAACAATTTAAAACCAGGATAGGAACAATGGAATGAAATAATTACATAAAGCAGGGAGTGAATCGTCATGGTCTGTAAAAGTGGGATTGGGTGACAATACTTTATTATCCTCTGATCACTTCCTCTTTTAAGATTAAATGAAAAAATAAAGACCAGTACAAGACATGGCACAGTAACCGTATAAACTATGCTCTTTAAAGAATAAAGCTTGGAAAATGAGGCATAACATAATGACCATGTTAATTTGTGGGTGCTCTTTTCCTGGCCCAACAGCCCTGATCCATCAAGGGATGGACTCCACTAGATCCCTGAATGTGTGCGAAGATACCTACCATCCAGATCTCAGTAGCAGATTCTTTAATAGACTTTTCAACCAAAGAGATTCCAGTCCTTAACCACTGGTTTTGTAAAAGAACCAGTTAGCTTTCCTACCACCCGACAGCCAAGTCGTAGCCGCGTCATTAGATCATTGTAAACGTCTCATTCATTTATTGTTTGATCCTCCCCTTCTGTTTTATCCTGTGTTTTTTTAGTAAAGAATTTCAGTGCATAAAGACAATTTAGCCACATGAATAAAAACTTTCTCCCCACCTTAATTTGCTAATGCCATTTTAAAGGACCAGCTGTGGTTGTGAATTTGTTCTCTCTTCCGCACCAGCAGCTGGAAACCCGCGCTGAAACACAGCTTTTAGAGCAAGATTTATTAACACCACATGGTAAGATTAAAAGACCAACAGGATAGGGCTAAGGAACTGAGTCAGAAGTAACGTTTATTGATTCAGTTGAAATGATCAACTGTGAGCCCTGCTGTAAGAGGCGCGTTGACCTACTTAAACTCCATGAAGTTTCACTTCCAAATAAACTCCAGGAAGATAAAAGAAAGTCGGCTTCTGATGCTAATCTGACGTTTTATTACTTTTGAAGGACGATGTTTTTACAGTTTTTTTCTTTGAAATTTGACTGATCAAAAATGAAACTGAACTTTGTTTTAAACACACACTTACAAGGTTTTGATTGGCTGCTGTTCCCCATGAGCCCTCCTCTAGCTCCTGACAAGAGCGGTTCTTTCGCTCTGGCCCAGCAGCGAACAGGTCTGAGATAGCTATGGTTTTCTTGCAGCTAGAGCCAGAGTTTGTCTTGGTGGATACACAAAGAACTGGTTCTTAGTGAACTCTAGCACCTGTTAAGCACTGGAACTGGTTTAGTGGAAAAGGCCCCCCAAGTCCTGGGCAATTGGAGGTGGGGCCTCCAAAGCAGTGGATCCGACTTTTTTGTCCAGCACATCTCATATATGCCCAACAGGATTGAGAACCAGGGACCTGCTTTGTGGCAGGGCACATTATTCTGCTAAAGGATGCCTCATCTATAATTGAGTTCCATTTCATTCCTCACTGGTCTGTAGTTATGCAACCCTATACATTACTTCCACAATGCAACTATAATGGACCACGTGTTCTCAGGCCTTCCTATCAGAATCAGCATTAACTTCTTCAGCAAATCGAGCTACAGTAACCCATCTTTTAGATCAGATCGTACAGGGTAGCCTTCGCTCCCATAAGCATGTCTCTGTCACTGATTTACCACTGTTCCTTCCCTGGACCACTTTTGATAGAAACTGACCAACGCAGACTGAAAACACCCCACTAGAGCTGCATTTATGGAGATACTCTGATCCAAGCATCTAGCCATAATAATAAGAGATAATAAATGTTATTTACTTCACACTCCAGTGGTCACATTTTATAATTTTAAGATTGTTTAAACATATCATTTATTTATCTTATGTTTAAAAAAACATGTTTAATATTCTGGTCTCTTTGTTTAAAGGTCGCATCTACAAGTGTCTTTTTACAGGCTCTGTGAGCTCTCTTCTGACACTGCCGTTGGACATGCTCTCAACGTAAGCAGAAAAAAAGTCCCTTTAATTGATTCCCTGTTAGAACTTTTACTTTTGTTTGTTTCAATCCATTTCTGTTGTGTTGTTGCAGAGACAACCTCCTCGCAGACTGTCTGCAGGGGTGTTTTGTTGTCACCTGCACTCTGTGTGCATTCATCAGTCTGGTGTGGCTCAGAGAGCAGATTGTCCACGGTGGCGCCCCCCAGTGGTTGGAACAGCACCAGCCACCACCCCCTAATCTTGCTGGTCAAGCCAATGAGGTACACAACTCGATGTTTAAAATAAGTGGATGCTAGAAACCTATAGACTAGTGTAAATATAGCATGTTTGTTGATTACATACAAAGTATACATTTTAAGGGTATAATTCATGTTTTCACCAAAGACAAATATGAGCTAATCATTCTAGCCAAGATCCAACATAAATGATTATTTATGCTCCAATACTTTATTTCACCCTCAGGGTCAAGCTCCAGGTCAGGGAGCAGCAGATGAGGCCCCTGCAGCCCAGCCAGCTCCTGCTGAACCTCCAGCTCAGAATGAGGCTGAGCCGGAGCCCCCCGATGCCCCCCAAGACCAGGCTGATGAACCTGAGTTGGAAGAGGAGGGTGCACCTGCTGAAGATGCAGATGCCAATAATGGAGCACAAGGTTTCCATATTATTTATTATATAATAATACTTAAAAACAAGTTTGGTATAATATTGACCTTACAACCAGACCACTTGTAATCTTTACTTAACACCAAGTTGTTGATTTTGATAAATTACATCCAAAAAAATAAATCTTTGATAGATGCCAGCATGTTAAAAAATGTTTCTGTCTGTAAGATGTCAGTCTCACCGTGCATCCTTTGGATTTTAACTGGAAATCTAGATTTTATTCTTCTGTGAACAAGCAAGCTTTCCCATGAAGCAGCAGATTTTGCAGTCAGAACTATATTTATGTTTTCTAAAGATTAAGTGGGATGTCCACATTTCTATCTTTTTACCATGAATAGATAGAAACTGTTATTTCACATTGCTTTAGATGTTGGTTATGTCTACAAAAAGCACATCTCAGAGTTGACATATTTTCAAAGAATACATTATTTGATTTTTCACATCTATAGGAGTAATTCAAGGTATTTGAACAAACACAAAATATTTTTTTTATATTTGTTAATTCGGAAGACGAGTCTCACAGGCAGTAAAGTAAAATTCAAATTTCTTTTTACCGTGATGCTTTAATTCCCTTGTAGATTTTTTTCTAGTTGCTGCTCAGTGAAAAAATTGTAATCTTTACTAGATTTTAAATGATTTTGTTGCAGACGACATGAATTGGAATGCCTTGGAGTGGGACAGAGCAGCTGAGGAACTCACATGGGAAAGGGTAACTCTTCATTCTTTTATTATGTCTAAAAAGCCAACCTATACTACATTGTCTTCTAACTCTGCTTAAAGGTGATATGTTATAGTTAGGCGTATAATTCAATACCTTTTTATTTCCATTTAGATGCTTGGTCTGGATGGTTCACTTGTATTTCTGGTAAGTCTATGTATATACTACAGTTATAATACATGTGCTCTGTTTCTTATCTTAGGAATGTCAAGTGGTAAAGCCTTGTTGGGCCTTAAGTATTACTAACCTTTGCTGTCTTTGTCTAATAGGAGCATGTGTTTTGGGTGGTGTCTCTGAACACACTGTTCATTCTGGTCTTTGGTGAGTAGACTGAGACAAAGATGTATTACAAGCATCATTATAGGCTGAACCCATAATCATGTCACTCTTCTTCTTGATTTACAACGTTTCTCCACCTTTTCTTATTAGCATTTTGTCCCTACCACATTGGACACTTCTCTGTTGTGGGCCTCGGCTTTCAGGAATATGTAAGCCTCCACTTTTAGTCTGTCCCACTTTATAACGCAGTTAAGTACACGTTGCTGTTCTTGATGAATAATTTATACTTCAGGTCCAAGCATCTCACTTTGAGGGCCTTATCACAACGATTGTGGGTTACATACTGCTGGCCATGACTCTCATCCTGTGTCATGTATCCTTTCTCCTGACAAATATGTACCTTTTTAATTGTAATATTCTAAATAAGTTCTGATAGTTTGATTTAGCCTATGTTCCTGTGAATTATCAGCAAAAAGATACCAGACTGATTGTTTTGCACATTTTGAATGCAGCATTGATCCTTAATGGATATTTTAGGGACTCGCTGCTTTGGTCAGGTTCCAACGTTCTCGGCGTCTCCTGGGAGTCTGCTACATTGTTGTCAAGGTAACGTCTCTAAATGCTTTTCTGCTTTGTGTTTATTCTTGTAGATGGAAAGATTCAATCCTGTTCTGTTTCTACAGAAAAGCAACCCTGCATAAAATTTTATTTGTTATTATAAACAAAGAAAAAAAAATGCTGTTTTATTATGCAACGTTTTTTTGTATTCAGAGAATAAACAGGGTTTAAGCATGGTCCTAAGGTCTTTATAGGTCTTAAATTTGTAAATCAGATTTTTAACCAGGTTTTTTACAGTAGGATTTAAATCTAACTCACTGACACCTGCAGTTAGCCTGACTAACCCTAATGGCAGCTTTTTTAATATAAACATAGGGAAGATTAGATTTAAAATCTTTCCCGTGAGTTTTCCAGCCCTGGTAGGTTACAGCGTAAAGTACAATACAACAGAAAAGACTAAGCAATATACATCACTAAGCCATAACGACAGGAGCACTACTGATGTTTTTGTATGTTTCCCCAACAACAGTTGCCTTCCCCCTGTAAGGATTCTGGTGGACAGGCTTCCTATGGCCATTAATGCACACAAACACACTATTCACACATGCTGCATAGTTTTACCAGACCAGCTTTGTGGTCCTGTTCTGATGTTCACATTCTTGGTGTGAGGCACCCTGTCCTAACTGTACACAGCCCCATACACATGGACTATGTGATATGAAACCTTATTATTGACACCAGCATGAATTTTTTTCCACTTTTTTTCCAGCTACTGCAGTTCTTTTGACTCAAACATTATAAGGACAGATTTTACTACCTTTGTAAGGCAGGTCTTGATCAGTGCAGATCATAATTATTATGCCCTGGCTGCAGTCGTTGGAATACTTCGACGCAGCCGATCGAGCAGCACTGTTCACCTCTCATTAAAGTCACAGTTATACTTGCCCATATTTTCCCTGTTTCCAATTGGTCATCAAGATAAATCGATGCTTTTCACTTAACCTGTCAGAACGGTGTGACTGACGTGTGTACACATGAAAACTTTACAAGTTTCTGGTTTGTTTTTTATATTGAACCTTGTCAATAAAGGAAATATTTTTGCACACCAGTTTTGGACACATTTTCTTTTTCAAATCTTTTTTTTCTTTTGCTATATTAAGTTTTAGAGTTATACATATTTTGTTACTAAGTGAATGACTTGATGTAATGGAAAACTGTCTGAAAAACTGACTTTATAACTGGATGAACTGAAATAAACCGTTGCAGGTGTCTTTGCTGGTTGTTGTGGAGATCGGAGTTTTTCCGTTGATCTGTGGCTGGTGGCTTGACATCTGCTCTTTGGTAAGACTCTAATGCTCCAATTCATGCCCTGATTTTCAGTGTTGTTTAAGTGCAGTCTTCCTTCTTGACGTCTTGTATTTTGTTTTACGCTCACTGGTATTTGGTGGTTAATTTTAGAGGCTACATTTGGATTAAATAAAGCAAATTTGTTGTTTCTTATCTTTTGTTTTTGAACCTGTTGTAGATCCTGATAAGTCTTGACATTTTTACTGTGCAAGTCACTGTTGATAAATTTTACTAAATTTAAACGTTGGTAATATCCAATTGTGGTATTACTATATTTTTTTTACATGACTTGCATGTAGAAGCAAGCTCTGTCACGTATTGCAGTAGTTTCTGGAACAGACGAAAGGAAATCTAGTTTTCCTGAATTTATACATTAATTAACAAAATTTGAGTTGATTTTACTCCTTTCTTAATATTGCTGTGTTTTGCAGGAAATGTTTGAAGCCTCACTCAAAGACAGAGAAATGAGTTTCAAGTCAGCACCTGGCACCACCATGTTCCTTCACTGGCTTGTGGGAATGGTGTACGTGTTCTACTTTGCGTCTTTCATTCTCCTTCTAAGAGAGGTAAAACCTGGTCTGTTTTGGTCTACTTCAGGGTAAATTAGCTTCAAATGAAAATGATGTTAACAAAAATCTGTCTTCATCAGGTTCTGAGACCTGGAGTGCTCTGGTTTTTAAGAAACCTTAATGACCCTGACTTTAACCCAGTCCAGGAGATGATTCATTTACCCATCTACAGACACCTGCGGCGGTTCATCCTGTCTGTGGTTGTCTTTGGCTCGATTGTGCTGCTCATGCTGTGGCTGCCGATCAGACTAATAAAAGTGCTGATGCCCACTTTCCTCCCAAAAAT
>JAHHUM010000200.1:0-85447 GCA_036173005.1 Crenichthys baileyi
GAAAACCTTTTGGGGCTGAAATTACATTTCAATGGTCAGAGAAAAAGGCCATAATCAATGTTTGGCAGAGGAAAAACACCTAGATTTCTGGCTATCTTCGCAATTTTGCACAGAGTGCATTCTGAGAGGTCTGTGAAATTCAGCTCATCAGTAAAACAGAGTCTTTCAGGCAGAAATTACATTTCATTGGTCAAGACATATTGGCCATTATCATTTTTTAGCAAAGAAAAACATCGATTTTTGGCCATTTGGGACTTAATTTATGACTTCACTGAGATCTGTAAAATGTAGTTCCTCTGAGTGAAATACAGTTTATAATTTCGAGACGTTTTCATTGGGCACTACCTGTTCTATTTTTTTTTAAATAAATTAATATTAACCACCTTAAAAAAATATACGTACAAAAACATTTTTTATTTTGTCATTTATTAAGTTACATCCATCACAGTACAGTTGGGTGACAGAGTGGTTCTAAATCCAAGCAAAGTTAGTGCAGATAAATGATCAAAAGTTTATTCTTACTGCTATAGTTCAAAATGTAAATTTGAAGATATTTATGACAAACGACGAAAGCGTGAAACCGACACTTTCACAGTGAGAACGTTGCAAGTTTTGTAAGAAGAAAAGGATAAACGAGACACGCCTTTGCTTTAACATTGACCATACAGATATAACTGTTTTATTTGTCTTTCTTTTGTTGTCTTCAAGAGCTAAACCACCAAGAAAGAACTCTCAAAACCAGACAGTCAGCTGATAGGCTGGGTGGACTCCTGCAGCAAGCTCCTCCACCTCTCACTGCTCGCTCCTTCGCGGGGACGCGCCCGAACTTACCCGATCAGTTTTTGGCAGACCATCACTTTACGGCACAACACCGGGAACTATTCCCAACCCTCCGTGCAACACTCCAGTTAAGGTGGTGGCGGTGACGGACCAGTGTGCTGGTTTGCCAACCGCCAATAAAGAAAAAATAGAAGAAGAAGAAGAAGAAGAAGAAGACATTTAGATATATAAATCTATATATGTAGATATATATATACAGTTACGCTGTGGCGCTGACGTCGTGCCTCTAGTGTAACACTGGGCTGCAGCTTTGCCACCCTGGATGATACGTCCTTGTCACGCATACGGAACCGTCAGCACAACCAGCAGTGTTGGAGACACATTATTTGAGGTTAGTACGTGTGTACTTCTTTTTGACGGCGCGTGTTCATTATTAATAAGAGTTAACCATGATAAGCCCATGTTTATGTTTATATAAGGTGATCAACAGATCAGTGTTGTTTTCTTTCTTGTCACTCAAATGTTTTAAACCATCATACAACAGAGCTCTCAAGTTTAATGGAAAGTTCAGAGTGAGTTAATGTCTCCTGGGGTTGAAGGAACTACAGATTCTAAACGTTTTGGCCGCAGCAGCCCCTGTACTTCACTCTGTTCTCCCTACTGTTTTATTAAGAAAATGTCCAATCATCCTTGCTACAAATAATCACAAATAGAAATCACAATAACTGATAAAGGACAGATTTAGCCAAATACAAAAATTAAACTTATGCATTTGACTCGAAATTCTGAAGCATTTTAAATGAACATAACTCTCTGCATTTCAGGAGACGTTCATTTGTTAGTGTTCAAATTATACTTTAAATAAAGTGTCAGACAGTTAGTTCTATTCAATTCAATTTCAATTCAGTTCAGTTCTATCTATATAGCGTCAATTCACAACACATGTTGTCTCAAGGCACTTCACAAGTTCTGATAACTAAGATTTAATATGCAGTATAATGGAATTTCTGAAAACTCTCATCAGAATATGACTGAATATTTAAGTCTGGAATTGCATGTAATCGTCACAGAATTTGATTTAACACTCTTTGGCTGCCGTAAGCTCTAGCGACGGGGGAGGGGGGGTCCAACATTGCTCCTCATGTAGGCGTCTTGAACCTTTGGGGTAAGAACGCTGTCAAAAACAATGTGTATGTAAAGATGGAAATGTGTGCATATTAGTCAATAGTTGTGCATAAGTAAAATCCAAAAGAGGTATTGTGTATTTTCTCTATAAGAATAAAAAATAAAATGTTACAGCTTCAAGAAATTAAAAAGACAAAGTTCAAGTTTACACTTGTGGTTTATTCTTTATGAATACAATATGCTATAAGAGTTTGTGGATACGATTTCTTTTCTATGAGGATACGAATTTACATCAGCGACTTGGCGTCACGTGATCTCAGGCTGGTTAGTGGAGCACAGAGTTAGTCGATTCATGTTGCGCATGCGCTGTCACACTCCTCACCGCCAGTAAATGTAGTGCCAGAATGGGAGATAATTCAGCCTAAAAAGAATATTATGAACAGAGGGGAGATGGGGGGAAATCAAGAGTATTATTATAAAGTATTATAATATTGTTCTTATTTTTATGAAATACAAAATTAAAACAGAATATAGCGGGAGGAGTTATACAATGATGTACAGTAGGTGGCGGTATGCACTTCTGAATTTGTTCTTCTGCTGGCAGAAAAAATAAGAAAAATGCTTTATAATAATAAAGTAAAGCCACTCTTAGCCACTCTAACTATAAGTTTTATCAAAAAGGAAAGTTTTAAGCCTAGCCTTAAAAGTAGACAGGGTGTCCGCCTCACGGACTAAAACTGGGAGCTGGTTCCACAGGAGAGGAGCCTGATAACTAAAGGATGCTTAGGTGGCTTAGGTTATCCTGAGCTATCTCTGTAGTTATGCTGCTATAGGCTTAGGCTGCTGGAGGACATAATGACCACTTTCACCCTCTTTGCTACTTTCTCATACTACTCTTCAATTTTGCATTATTTGCTGTTATTTCAGCTTTTAACTTTGTTCTCTCTCTTTTCTCTTCCTAGAAGCTACACCTGGCCTGACTCTGTGTCTACCTGTGACACCTTTCTGGAGGGGGGCATCGTCCAAGCTTCTGCTGGCAACAACTTAATGCTCACCCTCTACCGATGATCCACATGGCCCTGTCTTTCAGTGTTTAACCCTTTCTCTCTCCTAGACATAGCTACTGACTGAGCTTTTACTGTAACTAACTCTCTGTGCTCTCTTCAGACTCTAACCTTGAAAACTGGCTCAGAGTTTATCTGTTCTTTCTTTCTAGGTGAAACGACTAAAGGAGCTACATCCATTAACATTTACCTTTTCCTTCCCATAGAAAGTACTCCTGGATCAGTGCTTCTTTGTTCTCCTGGTGTCTCTGCTCTGTTCTCTCTAACCCCCAGTCGGTCGTGGCAGATGGCCGCTCACACTGAGTCTGGTTCTGGTTCTGCTGGAGGTTTCTTCCTGTTAAAAGGGAGTTTTTCCTCTCCACTGTCGCTACATGCATGCTCAGTATGAGGGACTGCTGCAAAGTCAACGCCAGTGACTGTCCACTGTCTCTACATGCTCATCCAGGAGGAGTGAATGCTGCAAGTCACTGACTGGATGCAATCTGCTGGGTTTCCTTAGACAAACTTTTTATCCAATTTGAATAAATAACTGAATCTGACTGCACTGTTCAATGATTAAGATTAATTGGAATGTATGTACCTGACTTTTGTGAAGTGCCTTGAGACGACATGTGTTGTGAATTGGCGCTATATAAATAAACTGAATTGAATTGTGCAATAGCAATTATACAAGAGACGCATCTATCATATAGAGAACATGTGAAACTAAAGAGAGAGTGGGTAGATCAGCAGTACAGCTCTTCTTTTGAGGGTGGGAGAAGGAGAGGGGTGGCAATACTTTTGAATAAATCAGTATATTTCTGCTATAAAAAACATTTTCAGATACAGAGGGGAGGTATGTAATGATAATTGGAACCATAGGGGGTGCTGAAATTACTCTACTCAATTTATATGCACCAAATGAGGATTCCCTTGTCTTTTTTAAAAATATTGCTTCCTTACTTGCGGCTAATTCAGAAGGTACTATTTTGATTGGAGGAGACTATAACTGTGTATTGAGCCCATTAGTAGACCGCCTCCCACGGAGAATGGACCTAAGTCGAAGAAATCACTAACACTTACCATAATGATAAAGGAGTTAGGGCTAATAGATATTTGGCGTCATTTACACCCCAAGGAAAAAGACTTTACATATTTGTCACAGGTACATGGTAGTTAGTCCAGGATAGATATGTTCCTGATCTCAGGGACAGACTGTTATAGAGTGGTTCAGTGTAACATTGAACCCATAACCATTTCAGACCATGCACCAGTGGTCTTAAAACTAAAATTAGGGTCAAATAATCAATTCAAATATTGGAGAGCCAATGTATCTCTTTTAAACAATAAATAATGAAGCAAACCAACAAGAAATAAGACGGGGCTTGAATGACTACGTTGAACTCAATGATAAAGGAAATGTAACTCCTATAATTCTATGGGAGGGGGCTAAAAGTGTGCTGAAGGGTAATATAATTGCTCTCTCTTCCAAATTAAAAAGAAAGAAATTAGCAGAGCAATCAGAATTGGAAAATAAGATACAAAAAACTGGAAGGGGAGTATCAACAATCTCAAAAGAACTGTTATTGAAAATGCTGAAAGAGAACAGACAAAAACTGAATGATTTGTTAACCTACTAGTGATAGGCATTCCGGCTCTTTTTTGAGAGCTGGTTCTGTTGGCTCTGCTCACTAAAAAGAGCCGGCTCTTTCGGCTCCCAAGTGGCTCCTCAGATTTTTTGTTTATTACATGAATTCATGACTAAAAATAATATCAAATAGAGTGTAAAATGAAGTACTTATATAAAAAACATGCATTATATGAAATGTTTTTTATCTTTGTGGCTTTATTTGTAAATAAAAAAAAAACTCAAGCAGAGTATGACAAAAAGTATAAAATAAATATATAATAAAATATTAAATATAAAAACAAACATCTCAATCAGACAAAAAATACAATTATCATTGACCTAACCAAATACAAAACAAAACAAAGTCAAAACTCCTTTTATTCAAAAATTGTGCAACAATGCACAGTCTCCGTGCCATCACGTGTGTAAGATGTGGGTAGACTGAACTCTTGGTAGCCCACCAGCTCAGTGGATCTGCAGTCCTCTGGAAAAGGGGCTCCTCAAGATAGGATCTCACTTCCATTACTGCATCTGATGAGGGATTCCTTCTTGTTGTGTCTCCAGTTGCTCGCTCTTCAAAGAACCTCCAAACAGCAGATGTTTGTGGCTCCACTTGTTCGTGCTCTGCTGCCTCTTCTCCCTCATGGCCCCTGGCAGTGGAGTTGACTGGCTGAACCTTGCTGCTGCTGCAGTTATTCTCTGAAGAGCTTCATCAACTGCTCTGTTGTCATTAAAGGCCAGCTTTTTGAATCTTGGATCAAGAATTGTGGTTTCTGACAGAACAGTGTTATATTCCATTCTGTGGAACTTCTATCCATGGATGCACAGAGAGCATCCACTAGCTCTTTCACTTTCCCTGTGGTTACTCTAGTCTGGTGCTCAGCTGTCACTCTCTGCATGTCCTTACACAGGATGAACATTTTAGAGGCTGTAACATAGCTGCAAAAGAGTAAAAAGTGTTAAAAAATATGCTCTATTTTATTTAGCAGTGTATATTATTATTATTATTATTATAAATATTACATTTCTTTTATCATTTCATTATTAACAACATAAAAATGATAAGAACTGAATAATAACAATAATAAGGTGATAACATTTGCACACTGTACCTGTCTGCACTGATCTCCACCGTGACTTGCTTGAATGGCTCCAGAACAGCGCATGCGTCTTGCATTAGCTCCCATTCCTCTGGGCTCAGAGGATCAACAGGTGCATTGATAATAGTAAGAGTTGAGATGACTGCATCCTTGGATTCCAGAATCCGTTTTAGCATGTGAAAGGTGGAGTTCCACCTAGTAATACAGTCTTGTTTGAGCTTAAGCTCAGGCATGCCCATCTGTTTGTGGGTAAATTTTAGCTTTGCTGTGGCTGTTGTGCTCCTGTGGAAGAATTCTACTATCCCCTTCACTTTGTCCAGAGTGGGCTTCATCACCTTCAGAGCATCTCCTACAAACAGATTAATTGTGTGTGCCAGACATGGGTGGTGGGTCCATTTGAGGGTTTTGACTGCTTTTGTTATGTTAGCTGCATTGTCAGTAATACAGCAAACCACTTTGTTTTCCACGCCCTACTCTTCTACCACTTTGAGCAGTTCCTCTGCTAAATTCTCAGATGTGTGTCTGTCACTGAACTCAAAACAATACAGCAGACAGGACACCATTTTGTACTTTTCAACAAAGTGGCATGTAACTGACATATAGGATGTGGTGGTTCGGGATGTCCAGCAGTCAGTTGTTAGACTAACAGCTATGGCTTTTTTTACCCTTTCTTGGAGGGCAGCACGTTCTCTGTCAAAGAGGCTTGGAATTACTTTTTGGGAAAGTGTTTTCCTGCTTGGAATTGTATACATTGGATTTAGAGCATGGGTGTAGCTTCTGAATCCTCTGTCATCCACAATAGAAAATGGCTGAAAATCCTTTGCAATCATTTAGCCAGTTCCTCATCAATTGTGTTCGTTCTTGCTGGGGTCAAAGCCTTTTGTAAAAACTGTCTCGTAGAGCTCTGAGTTGGTTGGGATGGTGTAATGTTTGATGCTGTAGGCTTTACAGCAGCAGCAACAGTTGCAGTGGATACACTGGCACCTTCATTAATAGCAGGTTCCCTTGTTTGCCTTTTTCCCTCCAACTGAAATAATGGGTGAGCAGTTCTTAGGTGTCCGTGCAGGTCATTTGTGGAGCCTGCTCTGTATGAAATGCTAACGTTACACAGTCCACACTCTGCTTTTGAATTGTCAATTATTTTGAAATGTGTCCAAATTTTACTCCGTTTTCTGCTTTCCATTTTCTCACCTTTCAGCGTTCTGTCTAAGTTCTTTCTCAATTTCTCCAACTTGTGTGCCGTTCAGCGCTCGTGTTGTGCCGTGCGCGTCTGTAAATCCTCCCCTCCCCCTTCCGCTCAGTGTTCAAAATCAGCTTTATTGCCAAGTTTGTACATACAAACAAGGAATTTGACTCGGTACACTTTGCTCTCTGGGTTTTGTTTTTGCACTACAGAATATACATATTTACAATGTACAATATACACATATATAAATAAAAAGGTGCATTTGCAACATCTGTATGCTGTTTTTGGTATTCTATAAATGTTCAACAGAGAAACAGCCTGGGGAAGAAACTGTCTCTGTGGCGGCTGTTTTGTGAACAGCGCTCTGTAGCGGCGGCCTGAGGCAGAACTCTTAAACAGTTTATGTGCAGGGTGTGTGGGGTCTGCAGAGATTTTAGCAGCTCTTTTCCTGACCCTAGACCTTATAAGTCCTGGATGGAGGGAAGGTCAGCCTGATTATCTCTCTGCAGACCTGATTATTCGTTGCAGTCTGGACCTGTCCTGTTTTGTGGATGAACCAAACCACACTGAGATGGATGAAGACAGGACAGACTGAATGATGGCAGTGTAGAAGATGACCAGCAGCTCCTGTGGAAGGTTGTACTTCTTGAGTTGCCTCAGGAAGTACAGTCTCTGCTGGGCCTTCTTCCGAACAGTGTCTATGTGTGAAGACCATCTCAGGTCCTCAGAGATGGTGGTTCCTAAGAACCTGAAGTGGTCCACAGCCGACACGGTGTTGTTGAGGATGGTGAGGGGGGTGTATGGGGATGGTGTTCTCCTTAAGTCCACCACCATCTCCACAGTCTTGAGTGGGTTTAGTTCCAGGCAGTTCTGACTACACCAGTGTATCAGCCGATCCACCTCCTGTCTGTATGCAGACTCATCACCGTCCTGGATTAGACCAATGACAATGGTGTCGTCTGCAAACTTCAGGAGTTTCACGGACGGGTCCGATGAGGTACAGTCATTTGTGTACATGGAGAAGAGGAGTGGGGAGAGAACACACCCCTGGGGGCACCAGTACTTATTGATCTGGTTCGGGAGAAGATGGTCCCCAGTCTCACCTGCTGCTGTCGGTCCGTCAGGAAGCTGTTGATCCACTGACAGGTGGAGGCTGGGACGTTGAGCTGGGATCTGGTATGATGGTGTTGAAGGCCGAGCTGAAGTCTACAAACAGGATCCTGGTGTACGTCCCTGGACGGTCGAGGCGTTGCAGGATGAAGAGTAGGCCCAAGTTGATCGCATCATGAGCCGACCTGTTTGCTCGGTAAGCAAACTGCAGGGGGTCCAGCAGTTGACACACTGACGCCACCACACACCTTGACCAATCACGCGCGGCTTTAGGAAGAAAAAAACACAGAAAAAACTAATTGGCTCCAAATCAGGAGCCGTCTGTCGTCGCTCACTTAAAAGAGCCGGCTCTTTGAGCCGGGTCGTTCGCGACCGACACACCACTATAACCTACAGGGCTGAGGGTCAGCTACATTTTGCTAACCAGAAATATTATGAATCGGGTAATTGAGCAAGCCGACTGCTGGCCTTTCAGCTGCGTAAAATGCAATCAAACAAAATTGTACATAAGATAAAGTGCCCTATTACTGGGGTACTCTCTAGTCAACCTGAAGATATTACAGGAGCATTTGCTAAGTATTATCAGGATCTTTACAAGGAGGAAAAACAAACAAATAAGATGGAAAAAATTAAGTGATTTTTGAACTCAATCAACCTCAATAGGTTGAGTAATGAGGAAGCTGATTTTATGACCTATCACAAGGGAGGAGATTAGGGACAGTATTTTTAGACTCAAGAATAATAAATCCCCAGGAGTGGATGGCCTTCCTGGAGAATACTATAAAATGTACACTCAGGAGCTAGTACCAAGCTTAGTGAGGGTCTATAACTATACTCTAACAGAAGTGGACCCTCCGAAGTCATGGTCTGATGCTATAATTAGTTGTCATACATAAAGATGGAAAGGATCCAACGCTAAGTACAGGGGTTAGACAATGAAACTGACACACCTGTAATTTTAGTGTGGGAGGTTTCATGGCTAAATTGGACCAGCCTGGTAGCCAGTCTTCATTGATTGCACATTGCACCAGTAAGAGCAGAGTGTGAAGGTTCAATTATCAGGGTAAGAGCACAGTTTTGCTCAAAACATTGAAATGCACACAACATTATGGGTGACATACCAGAGTTCAAAAGAGGACAAATTGTTGGTGCACGTCTTACTGGCACATCTGTGACCAAGACAGCAAGTCTTTGTGATGTATCAAGAGCCACGGTATCCAGGGTAATGTCAGCAATACCAACAAGAAGGACCGAACCACATCCACAAGATTAATGTGGACGCAAGAGGAAGCTGTCTGAAAGGGATGTTCGGGTGCTAACCCGGATTGTATCCAAAAACGTAAAACCACGGCTGCCCAGAATCACGGCAAATGAAATGTGCACCTCAACTCTCCTGTTTCCACAGAACTGTCCGTCGGGAGCTCCACAGGGTCAATATACACGGCCGGGCTGCTATAGCCAAACCTTTGGTCTCTCATGCCAATGCCAAACGTCGGTTTGCAATGGTGGCAAGGAGCGCAGATCTTGGGCTGTGGACAATGTGAAACATGTATTGTTCTCTGATGAACCACCTTTACTGTTTTTCCCCACATCCGGGAGGAGTTTAGCGGTGTGAGAAGCCCCAAGAAGTGTAACCACCCAGACTGTTGCATGCCCAGAGTGGAAGCATGGGGGTGGATCAGTGATGGTTTGGGGCTGCCATATCATGGCATTTCCCTTGGCCCAATACTTGTGCTAGATGGGCGCGTCACTGCCAAGGACTACCGAACCATTCTTGAGGACCATGTGCATCCAATGGTTCAAACATTGTATCCTGAAAGGCGGTGCCGTGGTATCAGATGACAATGCAGCCATTAACACACAGCAAGACTGGTGAAAGATTGGTTTGATGAACATGAAAGTGAGTTGAACATCTCCCATGGCCTGCACAGTCATCAGATCTAAATATTATTGAGCCACTTTGGGGTGTTTTGGAGGAGCGAGTCAGGAAACGTTTTCCTCCACCAGTATCACTGTAGTGACCTGGCCACTATCCTGCAAGAAGAATGGCTTAAAATCCTCTGACCACTGTGCAGGACTTGTATATGTCATTCCCAAGACGAAATGACCCTGTATTGGCCACAAAAGGAGGCCCTACACCACACTAATAAATTATTGTGGTCTAAAGCCAGGTGTTTCAGTTTCATTGTCCAACCCCTGTACATCTTATAGGCCAATTAGTCTTTGTGTATATCAAAAAATACTCACTTCCATTATTGTCAGAAGAATCCAATTACATATAAGAAAGCTTGTAAAACCAGACCAAACTGGCTTCATAACACAAAGAAAAGGAACTGACAATGTAAGGAGAGCCCTTAATTTACAGTTATTGGCACAAAAGCGAGGTGTTCCGGCAATGTTCCTCAGCCTTAATGCTGAGAAGGCATTAGTACGTGTAGACTGGGATTTTTTACAACAGACACTCAAACAAATAGGTTTCAATGATGCCTTTCTTGGATGGATCTGAGCCTTTTATATGAGCCCCAGATCTAGAGTCAGGGTAAATGGACACTGCTCTGAGTTTTTTCAATTGGGACGTGGTACTTAACAAGGAGACCCCTTGTCACCCTCATTATTTGCACTTAGTATAGAGCCACTCGCAGAATTGATTAGGTCCAACGCACGGATTCAGGGAATATGTGATGACACTGGTGCTCAACACAAATTGTCACTATTTTTGCTGATGATGTATTATTATTCCTAGAGAATTACATTACATCTGTCCCTGCCCTCCTTCAGAGCCTTAATGAATACGGTATGGTATCAGGGTATAAGGTGAATACTATTAAGTCTGAAGCTATGATGGGGACTGGCCTTCTCAATTAGATGATTTTGTTTCTTTAAAAGAGCCAAACAGGGATTTAGATACCTTGGGGTGGTTTTTACTCCCACGACAAACCAATTGTTTCCATCTAATTATGATAAATTAATTAAGAAGATAAAGCAAGACTTAAACCGATGGGACATGCTCCCACTCTCCTTCCTTGGAAGGATTGAATGTGTAAGGATGAATGTTTTACCAAGATTGCTATTCCTTTTCCAATCAATCCCAGTTTTTATACCACAGACCATATTTAAAATGCTAGGAAAAATGATTTCAAGGTTCATCCAATTTGAATAAATAACTGAATCTGACTGCACTGTTCAATGATTAGAATTAATTGTTATGTATGTACCTGACTTTTGTGAAGTGCCTTGAGACAACATGTGTTGTGAATTGGCGCTATATAAATAAACCGAACTGAATTGAATCTGGCAGAACAAAAGACCAAGAATAAGACTCAAGATCAAATACGACCAATAGTGCCATGGATTATTAAGGACACAGAAACACAGTGGGTTCCCATTGAGGAGCAATCATTACCAGGTATAAGCATCTCAAGTCTTCCATTTCTCTGCCTGCAATCTCAGAAAAAAAATTAAATAAGCAATATATGGGTCAAACAAACATTGAAGGTTTGGAATCAAATAGGAAACAAGTAAAGGGAGCTATCACTCTATCAAGGACCATGCCCATCAGAGGAAATGTGGAGTTTTTACGATCTTTGTATGATAGGGTCTTTGGCACATGGGCTGAACATGGGCTGATTACAATAAACCAGTTATTTGAAAACAGTATACTGAAGACTTTCTCTAAACATAAGGAAACTTTTGCTCTTCCCTCAACTGATCTGTATAGGTTTTTGCAGATTATAAATTATTTAACAACACTCAGATTGGGAACACGTCGAAAGAGAACCAATGAATATAGAGAAACATTTAATTGATTTACTTGAAAACTAAGGAACCATTAAAAAACAAATCTCCTTAATGTATAAAAAGCTAATGATAGATGTGTCAGATAATACTCAGCATATTAAACAACAATGGGAGATGGAACTAAATGTTACTCTGGGGGGCGAACAGTGGGAGGGCATTTGTTCTGGCTGCCACAAGGGGATTGGATGTCAGAATTGGAAAGAATTTGACTGGAAGTGCAAAATAAGATTTTTTCAAACCCCACTTAAAAGCTTTCTTTCAAAGAGCAGTATTAGTGATAAATGTTGGAGGGGATGTGGTCAGGTGGGCGATCAGACCCACATATTCTGGGACTGTCCTCAGATACAAAGCTGTCAAAGATGTGCTAGAGAGAGTACTAAAAGTTAATATGCCTTTTGATCCTGTAATTTTTATACTTGGCATATTCCCTGACCATTTTACTTATGACCAAAGAACTCTCCTACATATTCTCCTAATGACGGCAAGGAAGATGATGATAGTCAACTGGATGAAGCCTGACTCACCAAATATGGATCACTGGAGACAAAAGATTAAACACGTGTATACAATGGAACGACTAACAGCTGAACTACAACTTAAAGCCCAGAACTTGAACTATGGTGGAAACCTATTGTGACTTATCTTATTTAGGGTGCATCCACTTTCTGATCATTATTATTGTTACTTCTTTTTCCTTTTTGTTTCTAGGTTTGGGTTGCCTATCTTTCCCCTTCTTGCATAATGATAAATAGAAGATTGAATCTATATATGAATATTGATGTGAAACCCCAGTCTCAGTCTCAGGTTTAAAATGTTTGTATGTAGACTGCTTGTTTTTAGTTGGCAATATAGTTAAGAAACAAAAAGGTTACTTGTGGCTGAACAAGCTGACGTTTATAGAGAGGCCTTGTGCCTCACTGTATGCAAATGTTTAAACAGTGTGGTAGTGTCCTTCTCACATTGCTCTTTAGTAGGACAACACAGCAGAAGATCATCAGCATACTACAACAAAGCAGAGCCTGGGGTCAACTCCAATGATTCAAGAATAGCTTTCAATGCTGCATTATAACTAGTCAGACTCTCACAATACCCTTGACACAAATGAGTGAAAGTATAAGGCTTCCCCTCAAACTCAAAAGCGAACCAAAACTGACTATTTTCCTGCACAGGCACACAAAGCATTTGAAAGATCAACCACACAAAAAAAATTTGCATCTGGAGGAACCTGTAACAAACTAGTGTGCGGTTTGGAACTGTAGGAGCCCTGGCTTTTACTGAAACATTTACAGCGTGTAAATCTTGCACAAACGTCCATTCAATAGGTTCTCTTTTTCTTCTGATCATTTTTAACGGGGAAAATAGAAGTTCTAACAGGTGAACTTTCATAAGGAACGATAATTTATGTAATGCATGTAATGTATGTACCTGACTTTTGTGAAGTGCCTTGAGACGACGTGTTGTGAATTGGCGCTATATAAATAAACTGAATTGAAACTGAATTAATTCCTTCTTTCAAATGTAATTCAGAAAAACAGGTTTGATTCCCGTTACGGCTTCTGGTTTGAGTGGTTATTGTTTCACACAGGGCCTGTTGTTTAATTTGGAGTCACAACAGGTTCACACTCTTTTATGAGTCCCACATCTTATTTACTTTTTGCCCACAGGCCAGGAGGCACCTGGGCCAACAATGGATGTGTGGTGACGTCAATTTCAAAAAATCAGCCATGCCGGGAGAAAGTATCATTTTCTGGGATCAGTTGAACAGTTTTTTTAAAATGTATTGTGCTTAGAAAAGGTCTTCTAAATACAGAAAGTCTCGTAGAAAACATAAGATTAGAATTTGTTGGTACCACAGTCAAATCAAACACTTTTTCGCACTGCAACACAAAATAACTCACATCTGTTCAATCTTGTTAAAGACAAAGGGATGTGTGGAATGTGTAGGACAGAGTCTTTTGTTTTAAAAAGCTACAGCTGGTATGAATTCAGACAAACAGCGAGCATGGCTGTATTAGCATTCCAATACAGCATACAAGTAGTTAGTTTTTCACAAGAAATGCGAAACCAAGCTTTCTCATATTCTTTGTCATGACCCAACGACATATGAGCAATACAGTTTAAATAAAAAGCTTTCATAAAATCAGAAGTGGGATTAACAGCTAAACTAACCTCCTCCAGCAACACAATGAACGCAATGAGTTTTACACTTTCCACTCATAGGCACAGGCATAGACATAGTTAATACAAGTACTGAACTGTGCTGCAGTGAAAACTGTGTCAGACTGAGTAGAGACTCTTACCCCCCAGGGGATGGACATTAGAATGATCCCTAGCTTGCACATTAAATCTCTACCCATCAAATATTTGGGACACAATGTTGAAAAGAGGAAACGATGTTTGAAAGAAAACCCCTCAGGTGTTACGCATGCGATAGGCTTTGTAACATGTTCTATAGAGAAAACAGCTAATTCCTCTGCCTTAACAACAGATGAAGTTGCTCCTGAATCTACCATAAATTATATTTTCTTCTCTGAAACTATAAGATCTAACATTGAAAAAGCCTTATACACCTCTGAGGTAAACTCAGCATAAGTTGGAGTACATTTCTCAAACCTCTCTTCCAAAACAGCAATAGCATGTTTCATATTATTCAAATCATCACAGTCATAGCAAAGCAGCTTTTCGCTGCGAGAATGAGGAAAGAAAAGTGGATTGGGCGTGTGTGTGTGTGTGTGTGTGTGTGTGTGTTCCTGTCTTGGCATCACAGTGAGAACCATTTTCCCGATTTTACCATCAAATTGAGGACCGTTGGTACCAAAGTGAGGACATTTTGCTGGTCCTCACGACCTATTTTGCTAACGGTTAGGTTTAGGACTAAGGTGTGAATTGAGTTTTAGGGTTAAGGTTAGGGTTAGGCATGCACTGGTAATGGTTAGGCTTAGGGTTATTGTCAGGTTAGGGTATAGAAAGGGTTGAAAATGACTGAAAATGAATGGAAGTCAATGGGAGTCCACACATGGTCCTCACTACATATAGCTAAAACAAGAGTGTGTTGTGTGTGTGTGTGTTCCTGTCTTGCATCACAGTGAGAACCATTTTCCCGATTTTACCATCAAATTGAGGACCGTTTGTACCGAAAGTGAGGACATTTTGCTGGTCCTCACGACCTATTTTGCTAACGGTTAGGTTTAGGACTAAAGGTGTGAATTGAGTTAGAGTTAAGGTTAGGGTAGGCATGCAACCACTGGTAATGGTTAGGCTTAGGTTATTGTCAGGGTTAGGGTATAGAAAGGTTGAAAATGACTGAAAATGAATGGAAGTCAATGGGAGTCAACACATGGTCCTCACTACATATAGCAAAACAAAGGTGTGTGTGTGTGTGTGTGTGTGTGGTGTTCCTGTCTTGGCATCACAGTGGAGAACCATTTTCCCGATTTTACCATCAAATTGAGGGAACCGTTGGTACAAAAGTGAGGACATTTTTGCTGGTCCTCACGACCTATTTTGCTAACGGTTAGTTTAGGACTAGGTGTGAATTGAGTTGAAGGTTGAAGTTAGGGTTAGGCATGCACTGGTATGGTTAGGCTTAGGGTTATTGTCAGGGTTAGGTATAGAAAGGGTTTAAAATGACTGAAAATGAATGGAAGTCAATGGAGTCAACACCTGGTCCTCACTACATATAGCAAAACAGAGAGTGGTGTGTGTGTGTGTGGTGTGTGGTGTGTTCCTGTCTTGCATCCAGTGAGAACCATTTTTCCCCGATTTTAATTTACCATCAAATTGAGGAACCGTTTCGGTACCAAAGTGAGGACATTTTGCTGGTCCTCACTGACCTATTTTTGCTAACGGTTAGGTTTAGGGACTAAGGTGGTGAATTGGTTTATGTTAAGGTTAGGGGTTAGGCATGCACTGGTAATGGTTAGGCTTAGGTTATTGTCAGGGTTAGGGTATAGAAAGGGTTGAAAATGACTGAAAATGAATGGAAGTCAATGGGAGTCAACACATGGTCCTCACTACATATAGCAAAACAAGAGTGTGTGTGTTTGTGTGTGTCCAGCTGGGAAATGGGATGGGTAGAAAGAGAGTGTTGAGCAGTTGAGTATGTGTCAGAGAGGTGTGGTGTGGCACCGCTTTGACAAGACGGCTGACACTGTGGTGGCCGCCCCCCTCTGCCTCGGTTAGTCAATCAGTCTGGTAAGGTGCTGCCCCGACTGGATGGGGAGACTGTTCCCTCCACTGCCCCCTTCGGCCACAACAGGCCTCTGGATCATATTGTGGTTTACCACATCCTCGTCCTCTCTTCCGACTGTCAGCCTGCTCAGACGCTTTTCTTCCCCGCTCCTTGCTTGAATTCTTAACTCTTAGCTTTTTATGTCTTTGCCAAAATTATAGAAAAGTTGGACTAACCGGACCAAGAACCTTAATAGTGGGCAACACAGCTGTGAATTGGATTAAAAACTTCTGCAACAACAAAAACACAGAAGTTATGATTGGTACCAATAATGTGGAGTCTGATATCTCAGAGAATATTCTGGAAGCGTCCTAAATGACTCTGACATCTCCGTTCAATGCCCCCTGTGGCCCAGGCCCTGCTACTAAACAAACATTTTCCAAAAGCCGCAGAGCCCCACCACATCCTAATCTAGCTCCTTCAAATCAGGACCTTCAAATCTCCTCTCTGTGATACAGTCTGGACCCCAGTGGTAACTCCCCAGTGGGCAAAAGATGTCAATTCAACATCAATATGACATCAAACACTGATATCAAATTGTCATCATAATTTGGTCAAAAACGTAAATCAACTTGACATCAATCCTTTGACATCAATTTGATGTATGTCAAATAATGATCTTATTGATGTCATTTTGACATGACTTCAATATCGAGCTTCTTTGAAAATTTCCTCAAATAATGATATTGATGTTATTTTGACATTGTTTGTATGTCAAACCTTTGCAAATAAAATATTTAAAAATATGCACAGATGGAAAGATCCTCCACTGTCTTGTATTGTAAACAGAATTGGTGAACGTGCGGTCTCAAGGGATCTTCATCAGGATTAAAGACTGATGAAGGTTCTGCGAGATTAAGCCAATTCTGTTTGCAATATGCAAAACAGTGTACAAGATCTTTGCATTTCTGCAGTGTTTCATGCACATGACCTTTAAAATAGTTATTCTATAAAGTGTATTGTCTATAGTTCTAATAGTAATCTGTTTGGCATCATCTACACTAAGTTGCTGTGTTCTATAATTGCTATATTACTCCAATAGTTCCCCCATGACATTCTCTCTCAAACATTTTTATTCTGAAACAAAACATCTATCTCCACAGCTATGACTGCATAACAGACAACTGACTACACGTGTGAACTACAAGTCGTACACAAACCGTACAACTGAACTAAAGTGTAATATTTAACAGTGCATATTGCCCATCATTAAATATCACTGTCAGCTGGAGCAGTCTTGCGACCACTACCACCTTTCCTGTCTGGGGCTGAGCGCTAATATCCCGCCATCCGGGACACAATGTCAGCCTCACTGGCTCCAGGCTGCGACTGCTGAATAGAATCTGGGAAAAAAAAGCACATTTTGCAAGTGTTGAGTAAAAGAGTATAAGATCAACATTTGCCTGGAGGAGCTCCACACCTAGGAAAGTACTTGTGATATCATCTTGTGACTCCCATTTGTGTGTTGGTGTGAGAGAGGGTGCAAATAACATATATATATATATACACACACGCACACAGATTGATGCACAAACACGTGACACTGCACACAGCCTCCACATGAATATGGGGGGAGGGGTTCACCCCGTCTTGTTTGATTGAAGATTAAAATCAAAACTTGCATATTATATAGCCAATAGGCAAGTCAGTCATTTTTTGAAAGGCACCTTTTCCACCGCCACCATCCCTATTAAGTCCGGACATCAGCTTATTTGTAAGGATTCTGTCAAACACATACACAATTAAATCAAGTTCAGGCCAAAGTACAGTGGACAAACATATGGGTCATTCCACAATATTCACAGCCAAAGTGTTAGTCAAATTTTAAAGTTGACCTCTTCCATGTAATTTTTATGCCAAATTGAACTTCAGTCCATTGGGGCCACTGTAGTAGGAATGAAAAGATAGTTACTTTTGACACTTATTTTGAAAATAGTTTACTTTGCTTTTAACAGACACATTTCTGGACGTAACAGGGACACCAAATTATTTTAACAACAGCCGCGGAGATACATAGATGTAGACAGAGTATTTTTTTCATTTGTTTCCCATTTCTTTGTGGTGTCCGAATTTAAGTGTTTGTCCGGTCATTTAAAAGATCAGAAAGGAGCAGACTGAAATCTGGAAACCAAACTAAAGTGTCAAAACACAGTCAGGACAACGTGCTGATTCATTACAGGGGAAATAAGTGTTACAGTTCTTTATCTTTTAAGATGCATGTGTTTTTGTCTAGAAAAGTCACTTTGAATTTTAACTGATTGTGTTTTCAATCACTCTCAAAACTGCCACATGCGCTTAATTTTTGCACAAATATTTCTGTGACCTTAAGTGTGTTTGTTTTAGAAGCAGCGGAAATCCAGGTGAAAACGTGACACCAAGTTTGTCCACTTATGCCCCTTTTCAATTCAATTCAATTCAGTTTATTTATATAGCGCCAATTCACAACACATGTCGTCTCAAGGCACTTCACAAAAGTCAGGTACATACATTCCAATTAATCTTAATCATCGAACAGTGCAGCCAGATTCTGTTATTTATTCAAATTGGATAAAAAGTTTTTCTATCTAAGGAAAGGAAAACCCGCAGATTGCATCCAGTCAGTGACTTGCTCAGCATTCACTCCTCCCGGATGAACATAGTAGAGACAGTGACAGTCACTGCGTTGACTTTGCAGCAATCCCTCATACTGAGCATGCATGTAGCGACAGTGGGAGGAGGAAAACTCCCTTTTAACAGGAAAGAAACCTCCATCAGAACCAGAACCAGGCTCAGTGTGAGCAGCCATCTGCCACGACCGACTAGGGGTTAGAGAGAACAGAGCATAGGACACAAAAGAGAACAAAGAAGCACTGATCCAGGAGTACTTTTCTATGGGAAGGAAAGGTTAAATGTTAATGGCTTAGCTCCTTTAGAGGTCGTTCAACCTAGAAAGAAAACAGATAAACTCTGAGCCAGTTTTTCAAGTTTAGAGTCTGAAGAGAGCACAGAGAGTTTGTCACAGTAAAAGCTCAGTCCGTAGCTATGTCTAGGAGAGAGAAAAGGGTTAAACACTGAAAGACAGGGCAATGGGGATCATCGGTAGAGGGTGAGCATTAAGTTGTTGCCAGCAGAAGCTTGGAGGATCCCCTCTCCAGAAGTTGTCACAGGTAGACACCAGAGTCAGGCCAGGTGTAGCTTTCTAGGCGAGAAAAGGAGAGAGAAACAAAGGTTAAAAGCTGAAATAACAGCAAATAATGCAAAATTGAAGAGTAGCGTGAAAAGTAGCGAGAGGGTGAAAGTGGTCATTATGTCCCTCCAGCAGCCTAAGCCTATAGCCGCATAACTACAGAGATAGCTCAGGATAACCTAAGCCACTCTAACTATAAGCTTATCAAAAGGAAAGCTAAGCCTTTAAAGTAGACAGGGTGTCCGCCTCACGGATTAAAACTGGGAGCGCGGGTTCCACAGGAAGGAGCTGATAACTAAAGGATCTGCCTCGCCATTCTACTTCTAGAGACTCTAGAAACCACAGTAAACCTGCAGTCCTGAGAACGAAGTGCTCTTTTATAGGAACGTATGGGAACAATCAGATCGCTGATGTATGATGGAGCTAAATCATTAAGGCTTTATATGTGAGGAGAGAATTTTAAATTCTATTCCTGGATTTAACAGGGAGCCAATGAGGAGAAGCTAAAGTAGGGGAAAAATGATCTCTCTTTTTAATTTTCATCAGAACTCTTGCTGCAGCATTTGAATCAGCTGAAGCTTTTAACTGCTTTTGTGGACATCCTGATAGTAAAGATTAAGCAATAGTCCAGCTTGACCAAATGCATGGACTGTTTTTCCAGCGTTCCTACTGGACAGGATATTTCTAATTTTGGCAATGTTCCGGAGATGAAAAAAGGAAATCCTAGAACCTTGTTTAATATGGGATTTAAATGACATGTCCTGGTCAAAAATAACACCAATGTTTTTTACTTTATTATCGGAGGTCAATTTAAAATGGCCATCCAGTTTTAAGTGATTGACTAAGCTTTTTCTTTTAAAGACTCCGTCCAAAGACGACAACTTCTGTCTTGTCTGAATTTCAAGCAAAACATTTGAAGCCATCCAAGTTTTTATAACTTCAAGACATTGCTTGTAGTCTATCTAAACTGGTTGGGCTCATCAGGATTTATGGATAAGTAAGCTGAGTATCATCAGCGTAACAGTGGAAAATTTATTCTATGCTGCCTGATAATTTTACCTATTGGAAGCATATATATAGTAAGAGAATTAGCCCAAGTACTGAACCCTGTGTTACTCCACAATTAACCCTGGATTTTAGGATGATTTATCATTTACATGAAACAAACTGGAATCTGTCAGACAAATGAAGATTTAAACCAGCCTAGCGCTGTTCCCCTGATCCCTACAGCATATTCCAGCCCTTTCTAATGAGAATATTGTGATCGACTGTATCCAAATGCCACACTGAGATCTAACAGGAACAAGTACAGACACAAGTCCTTTATCTGAGGCTAGAAGAAATATCATTAGTGACTTTCAGCAGAGCTGTTTCAGTGCTATGATGAGCTCTGAAACCTGAATGAAACTCTTCAAACAGGTCATTGGGGGGGGGGGGCTGTGTAAATGCTCACATATTTGATTAGCAACTATTTTCCAAGATTTTAGATAAGAATGGAAGATGATATCGGTCTGTAATTTATTAAGTCATCTCGATTTTAAGCGAAGGTTTCTTTAGCAAAAGGTTTTAATTACAGCTACCTTAAAATGCTTGTGGTACATACCCATTTACTAAGATAAATTAATCATATCTAAAATGGGGCTGGTAATCAGAGGGAACACTTCCTTAAATAATTTGGTTGGGATTGGGTCTAACATACAAGTTGAAGGTTTAGATGAAGCTAATATTTCTGATAACTAATTATAATAAGGGAATTTTTAGTCATTTTCTACCGCTTTTCTACTCTAAGCCGGAGTACCCGGTGAGAACCCACGAATGCACGGGGAGAACATGCAAACTCCATGCAGAAAGACCCCCGGCCGGGAATCGAACCCAGGACCTTCTTGCTGCAAGGCAACAGTGCTACCAACTGCGCCACCATGATTGACAACAATGATTGATCAACAATGTATGAAGAAGTAATTGGATGTGAGATTGATTCTGTGGTTGGACCTATTTACAACCATTAGGAGGTGAAAGCTTCTGTAGGCTATTTATCATGGTAGTCAAAATCTTGAGCAATCTTAAACATCAAATTGATGTAACTGTGGCCGCTGGGTCTATCATAAATGATCATTTTCAGGAAAAACTTGGGCCCTTGATGGGAGATAGTTGTAAAATCTCTGTGCTTATACATGACAGAAAGAACAAAGCTAAAAGGATAAGAGACAGTAATAAACAATCAAACTTGAAAGCCATTAACTGTCAGGTACAACCAGACACAGTTAATATCAGACACTAAGTCATGTGAACTGGCTTTATTGAACATTAGATTTCTGTCAGGAAAATCATTTTTAATCAATGACTTCATTACTGACCACGATCTTGATGTTATGTTTTTAACAGAAACATGTTTACATGAATTTAATGAAGCTCCCATTCTGATAGAGTCAAAGCCTACGAACTACAATTTTCTTTGTGAGAGCAGACAGCAAAGAAAAGGTGGAGGAGTGGCCACTTTGTTTAAAGATTCAATAAAGTATAAAAAGGTATGTTGAATATTTGGCTCTCCAGGTAAAGAGCCACGTCCGAACCATGTTCTAGAATATTTACAGGCCTCCCAAGTCCAAACAAACTTTTTCAGTGATGTTAATGAGCTTTTATCTGTGATATGTGTTGATTAGAACTGCTTAATTATTCCGGGAGACTACAACATTCATATGGTCAATCCTGAAGACAGAAGTGCAATAGATCTATGTGACACTCTTAGAAATGTTGGTTTGACTCAACATGTTAAACAGCAAACGCACAAACAGGGACATATTTTGGACTTGATCATCACTAAGGGTCTAAACATTTCCAAGGTGTCTGTAACTGATGTTGCCCCATCTGACCACTTTTCTGTTTTTTTTAAAAGCATCATCTCCAATGACTCAGCCAAAGGGACATATAAGAAAATACATCTTCTACTTTTCTTACTCTTCTACCTCCACTTTGCCCTGTAACACTATGGATGAGCTGGTAGATAACTTTCATACTAAAATCTCTGACATCATTGATTTAATTGGTCCAATTAAAGTTAAGGTCGTTTCTGGGAAGAAAACGTCTCCATTGAGAAGTTTTCCACCAGTCAGAAGTGAAGGAATGGAGTGTTGAAAAGCTGAACGTAGGTGGTGAAAGACTGGACTCTAGGTTCACTATAATATCTATAAAGAGAGACTCCACAGATATACAGGGGTTGGACAATGAAACTGAAACACCTGGTTTTAGACCACAATAATTTATTAGTATGGTGTAGGGCCTCCTTTTGCGGCTAATACAGCATCAATTCGTCTTGGGAATGACAAGATAAAGTCCTGCAACAGTGGTCAGGAGGGATTTTAATGCCATGTCTTCTTGCAGGATAGTTGGCCGAGGTTAGTCACTACGTGATACTGGTGGATAAGGAAAACGCTCCTTGACTCGCTTCTCCAAAACACCCCAAAGTGGCCTCAATAATTATTTAGATCTGGTGACTGTGTCATATTGCATGGGAGCATGTTCAACTTCACTTTCATGTTCTGACAGACCATCTTTCACCATCTTGCTGTCTTCAAGATACACCGCACACCGCCTTCAGGATACATGTTTGAACCATTGGAATGCATATGGTCCTCAAGATGTTCGTAGTCCTTGGCAGTGACGCGCTCCGATCTAGCACTTATTGGGCCAAGGGAAATGCCATGATATGGCAGCCCCAACCATCACTGATTCCACCCCATGCTTCACTCTGGGCATGCAACAGTCTGGGTGGTACGCTTCTTTGGGCTTCTCCACGAGCCGTAACTCTCGTCCGGAGACTGGGAAAACAGTAAAGGGAGCATCTCAGATAACACTACATGTTTCACATTGTCCACAAAGCCCAAGACCCTGAGCTCCTTGCACCATTGAAATCGACGTTTGGCATTGTCTGAGTGTCCAAAGGTTTGGCTATAGCAGCCCGGCCGTGTATGTTGACCCTGTGACCCTCCCGACGGACAGTGTGTGGTGAAACAGGAGATTTGAGGTGCACATTTAATTCTCGCCGTGATTTGGGCAGCCGTGGTTTTTATGTTTTTTGGATACAATCCGGGTTTAGCACCCCGAACATCCCTTTCAGACAGCTTCCTCTTGCGTCCACTGTTAATCCTGTTGGATGTGGTTTTGTCCTTCTTTGGTGGTATGCTGACATTACCCTGGATACCGTGGCTCTTGATACATCACAAAGACTTGCTGTCTTGGTCACAGATGCGCCAGCAAGGACGTGCACCAACAATTTGTCCTCTTTTGAACTCTGGTATTTCACCCATTAATGTTGTGTGCATTCAATTATTTTGAGCAAAACTGTGCTATTACCCTGCTAATTGAACCTTCACACTCTGCTCTTACTGGTGCAATGTGCAATCAATGAAGACTGGCTACCAGGCTGGTCCAATTTAGCCATGAAACCTCCCACACTAAAATGACAGGTGTGTCAGTTTCATTGTCCAACCCCTGTACATGTGTGTAGAGAGAGAGATGTAAGTATGTATATATATATGATCGATTTGTGCCGTGATCATAACTCATAAAGACGTTTTGCAAATGAATCTTGAAAAATGTTTACGTAAAATCTGTCGTCCGTCTGTAAAATTATTATTATATATTTGTCCTTGTCAGGTGTGAGAACCCCGAAGACATTGACAGCAGGTCACTGAGACATCATGAGGCAACTTAAAGGCAAGCCTAAAAAAGAGACATCTAAGGACAAGAAGGAGCGGAAACAGGCTATGCAAGAAGCCCGGCAGCAAGTGACCACAATAGTGCTGCCCACACTCACTGTGGTCGTTCTACTCATTGTTGTATTTGTCTACGTGGCGACCAGGCCTGGTGCTATGGAATGAACATTATTGGTGTTGACCAATATTACCATGAGTAAAACCCCAGATTCCCTCCAAGATGTGAGAGCACTTTCTGGTCCACCATTTGTCTTAATGAAAGTCTCCAAAGAGTGCATGTGCAGGATTCAAGCAGCAAAAAGAACATGTTGTACCTTATTGCCTTTAAAAATAAGGTCAACACTGACTATCTTTTAGATATCAATTTATGTTTTTGTCCTGAAAAAGTCGCTCAGTACACTTTATACCAAAGAACTTTTGTACACATTGACTGATCTCTAAGAATTACTTTACAGATTGTGCCTTAGTGTTACTGAAAATGCATCTAATGAATGATTGCACTGTTTTCTGAATGTTGGAAGGGCCATTTCTTCCCACTCTATTTAGATAAAACCTATTTTTTACACCTCACATTTCTGTTAACATGGCACTGTAAAACTAGACCCACATTCTGTGTAATTCAGTCTTAACAAATGTGTAGTTTAATTAGAGTGCCTTAACTGATGTCAGCATTTTGTACATTGGTAGTTTTTGAAAATCAATTGTTTTATACAAGTTCCAAAAAACCAGCAGCCTTGTTGTAATTTAGGAAACAATCATAAACAATGTATTTGACGCTGTGGATATCTAGATGTGTATTACAGCTACGAACTGTATGTAAAGTTTCTGAGCATAATTTGAGGAAAAGCATGCCCATTTTTAACAACAACGTGTTTGTTATATTGCTGATCTAAGTTTGATCTAAACCAAGTATTACAACCAATGGAATTTCTATTTTTTTGCAATAAAATAAAAAGACCCACGCAATTTGAGCCACACACCCTGAGTCTTATGAGTTTGTATTATTTTATTAAACAAGCACAAAGCCACATGAACAATTATCAAACAGTAACAAAAGTAACAAAGTATACATTTTTCACACATGGAGCAGTCCCCAATGGCTGGAAAATAGTTTAATCCAAGGTTATATACAGTGTCGCAGTACGTGGGCAAAATCAGTCATTTAATATGACCACATTTTCCATAGCGTCAGGTTAGATCTTGCTTTCAAAAGGAGTCAGACCTCAAAGGCTTAACCCTTACATTGTATTGTAGCTAAATTATAACATTGGAGAAACACTTTAAAAATCATGGAGAATTCAGTGTCTCCTTAAATTTTTAAAATGTTGCTAGAGTAAGCATATCATGACAGAAGTTTGATATAAAAGTCCCATGATTTTATGAAACTTGCATTTATACAAGTTTCATAAAATCACTATGTCTCATAATTTTCTAAATATTCTCAGTTAACTATGTCTATAATGGCAATGATATGCATTGTTTAGACTGCCCTAGATATAATGGTATTTCAACAAAAAAATTATAAACCGTTCTGTACAAGACAATGTCCCGAAATTAACAATTAATTATAAATCCATATTTTGTCATAAACAACATCACTGATTTGCCACAGGGAGTAGCATGGCTGATCCTCAGGGACCCTGGCAGGCCTCACACAAAACACTGACAGCTGTGTTCTGCAGCAGTTCTGACTACTCTGTGATTGGTCATATGTAATGAAAGGCAAACCACAACAATTATGCGAGAGAAAAAACTAATAAAAACAGCTTTTTTTAAAAATGTGTGTGATTAATGCTGAAACAACCTTTAAGCGTAATACACCATACAGAGTCTCATAACTCAGCATTTGTGAGAGAAACTCACAAAATATAAAAAAGGCATTCGTAAGATTTGAATTGCGCCAGCAGCATTCCAATGTAAGAGCAAAACAATACCACAATAAGCCCAACCAGCCAATCGGTGAGCGTCTTGCATTCCGGTGGCCCAATCACGTCCCGAGCTGGTGGCTTACTTTTGACCAATCACGTTCCACCTTCTAAAAAACTTTATAAAATTTCGGAGCATCATGGAGAGCTGTCTTTCATTGACAACCGTCTGTATTACGTTTGTAAGCGGTAAGTTTAAACATTTTTCTTTTTTAACAGCTAAACGTATGACAGAAGTTTATCCTGTTGTTAGCATAACTTTTTTATTAAAAGCAATATCACGTAGCGTCAAGTGCATATAAATCATTAGACTTGTTTATTACAAATACTTCATACAAAGTTTTTCTGTAATGTACATTGACCCTGTTTTACCCGTTTTAACTGTGCTTTATGGAGGTTGTGCTCAGCTGAATACAGTATGTTTCAGTGCTATTTCGATCACGGTTATGATCATAATTCTATGAATCATCAACCACCCCGCCAGAAATAAAGAAATAAATGCACAGAAATTACTCTTGATATGGTAGCAATACGAATATACCAACTAGTGCTATTTTATGTTATTAATAAAATTTTCACATTTTTGTTAATATCCAAAATAATTAATTTGATGTATGTTCCGCCTTTTGTTTGGATGCTTAATGCCGTTGGTAGCACAACAGAGCTAAAAATAAGATGGTGGAATATCTGATCATGAATTCTACTATTTAGTATTGCTTCAGAGCAGCAGTGAATGCATAGTCAATAAATGTTGCTCATTTGTAAGTTCTTTGAAGTTGATTTAAAATGACAGAGATTCAGTGTAATGATTCTTTTATTATTTCAAACAATATTTATACAAGTAACTTTGTGTTTATGCCTGTTTCCTTTCAGATTATGTATGCACACCCCTTGTTCCGTAGAACTCCTCAGGGTCGGCTCCTCATGGGGCCAACTGAGGAGGCAAATAGGAGTGAGATTGTGGTGGCAGGGAGGGCCCAGTGTAAGGAGGAGTTTCTGGCCGAGGCCACTGCCTTTGTGAGACAGAATGGAGGGGATCCTGGTGACCAGTTCCTGGTTCTTGCTCACTGCAAGATCCAGTTTGGTAAATACCAGGGCCAGAGGTTCCGGTGGCTGCTGGAGGACTCACTCAGCTACGCAGTCTATCTGGTCAGCAGCATTATGGGCGAGGAAGAAAGAGACAAACCGCTGTTGGCCAGTAAACACCTTTTCCTCAGGTACACCTCCCAGATCAGGGAGATAGGAGAGGCTGTGGAGGTGTACTCCAGGAGGCCCAGAGGACCGGTGAGGACCGGTGATTCTGGGTGTCTGATGGTGGAGTTCGGGGACTTCAAGGGCAAGTCCATGAAGGAGGTGTATGAGGACGGAAGCAAAGAGGCCCAGGCTCTCATCACCTACCTGAAGAAGGCAAAGGCCAGGCCAAACACCAACATGGCCCTTTTCAAGGCGTACGTCTTGAAGAGGCAGGCTTCAGCTCCAGCCCACCTCCCCACTGTCACTGTGTCTGCCCCCTCTACCCTCCTTCACCTACTGCCACTCAGAGCAGGCCACTGACAGCTGCCAGTGTGAAGGCCCTGTTGGCACGGGGGAAGCATTTGTCCCCTTCACAGCTGGCACAAAAGATAATGTCACCAGCCAAACCCTGTCAGCCCTCTCTGTCTGAGTCCGCTGCCCGGAGACAGCTCTTTACCTGTGGTGAGCTTCAGTTAATGCACACAGATGTGTCGATGATGTGTTGGTGACATGTGCTTAGTTCTGTATTATTTTACAGACACTGCTGCTGGGGATTTCTTTGAGGAGGAAGATGACCAGGAGATGGTGACTGTGGCCTCGCAAGCTGAGGAACAACTTCCCCAAGGTATGTAAATCCCAAACAATGTTTTACAAATAATTCTGTGATATATTTTTAAATGAGACAAAATGTTCTTTTATGTTATTGTACAGAGAATTGGCACTGATCGAGTGTCAGTCTACATTTACTCTTCAAAGCAAAAGGAATTTAAAGGTGTATGTGAACTTTTTTTAATTTCATTTTTATCCTAATCACTGACTAAAGCTCCTCCTTGTCATCTCACATGTCCCCCGCTCCCCTTGGAATAAGTGGAATGTTGTAGTTAGAGGTGCTCATAGTGTTTGCACTGCTTTGCTTCACACTTGGCTGATCCCATCTCACCTTTCTTCTTGTATTTGACATAACGGTGCTTGGATGAAAATCAGAATGATTATCACTGCTCCCTTCCATAACTCAACTGTCTCATCATCATACTGCCTCTCTACTAAACATCATGCTTTGCACTAACCATTGTAACCTTAGTAGCTGTCTAGCAGTGCTGAAAAATAGATGCAGTGACAATCTTTATTTAACAACAACAAACTAATTGTGCTTTTTTTCACTCCAGCCGCTGCTGCCTCAAGAGGCCCTGCTCCTGACCCTGCTCCTCCACACCTCTTCACGGCCTCCTTGCAGAGCTTCCTGCACACTGCAAGGAGCAACTCCCATCCTTTCAGCAGGACTGGATCAGGAAGAGTCTGTTCAGGGCTGACAAATAAACTGGGAAGCCAGAACTGATGCCACATCCCAACTTCTGGTGGTACGCTCCCCAGCCCCCGACCATCTTTACTCAGCCTCCTTCCTCTCCTGACGTCTTCTTTTGCCGCCCTCTGTTCCTCTGGATGCCGCTGAAGATGTGGCTCATTCCACTGGCCTGTGTTCAGCCAGCCTGCAACAACCACAGGCTGACAGCTGCTGGCCTCTACCACACTGTGTGCAAGGTCCTGGACATAGATGGGTGGTATGATATGGCCACAGAGTATCTGGAATGCAAAAGGTGCAAGAAGAAGTATCCAGCCTGGTCTGAGGAAATCCTAGGACAGCTGGACATGGGGCGCCGCAGAAAATTCCCCGCCATTCTGACCTACGAGAATGTCAGGACACATTAATGATAACAGCAATGTATTATAATGTGCTTGTGCTGTACAAAATAGCATAAAATATCAAGCATTACTTTAATGTCAGTAAAGTAATGCTTTACTGACATTACCACTGAAATAACAAAATGTGACACTGACCAGACTTATTTTACTGTCTGTAGGTACTCATGTGACTACCATGATGCGGGAGAGGACCCATGGCAACAGTATCACGCAGCTTTATAAAAAGCTGCAAGAGGAGCACAGTGCAGCGTGGACATGGCGCACGCTGGAGTACTTCACTGCCTGTGAGCCCTTCACTGACTCCTCCATCATTGAGCCTCCAGTGTTCTCTGCGCCTCCACCGCTCCCGCCCCTCCCTAAACCCAAGTGGCTCCTGTCTGTCTACGCCAGGGATGTCCTCTCACGGCTACCTGAGGTCAGGGCCAAAATCTGTCTTTGGCTCTGTCCTTAAGATGGAATCCACCAAAAAGGTAAAAGAGTGCTTATGTTTTTAGCTTTATGGTTTATTTGGTGAAATGTCACCTCGCTGGGGGGGAAGGAGCCTGAGCTTGTGCGCGAGGTCTAGAGATATCGACTAGAAATAGTCGGGCTCACCTCCACGCACAGCGTGGGCTCTGGAACCCATTTCCTGGAGAGAGGCAGGACTCTCTTCTACTCTGGAGTGGCCAACGGGGAGAGGCGGCGGGCTGGTGTGGGTTTGCTTGTTGCCCCCCAGCTCAGCCGTCTTGTGTTGGGGTTTACCCCAGTGGATGAGAGGGTCGCATCCCTGCGCCTTCGGGTTGGGGATAGGTCTCTGACTGTCGTTTCGGCCTATGGGCCAAGCGGTAGTGCGGAGTACCAGGCCTTCTTGGTGTCCCTGTCGGAGGTGCTGGATAGTGCCCCTCCCGGGGACTTCATTATTCTGCTGGGGGACTTCAACGCCCACGTGGAAACGACAGTGACACCTGGAGAGGCGTGATCGGGAGGAATGGCCCCCTCCCGATCTGAATCCGAGTGGTGTTTTGTTATTGGACTTCTGTGCTAGTCACGGATTGTCCATAATGAACACCATGTTCAAGCATAAGGGTGTCCATCAGTGCACTTGTCACCAGGACACCCTAGGCAGGAGGTCAATGATCGACTTTGTTGTCGTATCATCAGACCTTCGGCCGCAAGTTTTGGACACTCGGGTGAAGAGAGGGGCTGAGCTGTCCACTGATCACCACCTGCTGGTGAGTTGGATCCGCTGGAAGAGGAGAAAGCCGGAGAGACTTGGCAGGCCCAAGTGCATAGTGAGGGTCTGCTGGGAACGCCTGGTGGAGCCCTCGGCCAGGGATGTATTCAATTCAATTCAATTTCAATTCAGTTTATTTATATAGCGCCAATTCACAACACATGTCGTCTCAAGGCACTTCACAAAAGTCAGGTACATGCATTACAATTAATCCGAATCATTGAACAGTGCAGTCAGATTCTGTTATTTATTCAAATTCGATAAAAAGTTTTTTTATCTAAGGAAACCCAGCAGATTGCATCCAGTCAGTGACTTGCAGCATTCACTCCTCCTGGATGAACATGTAGAGACAGTGGACAGTCACTGGCGTTGACTTTGCAGCAATCCCTCATACTGAGCATGCATGTAGCGACAGTGGAGAGGAAAAACTCCCTTTTAACAGGAAGAAACCTCCAGCAGAACCAGGCTTAGTGTGAGCGCCCATCTGCCACGACCGGGAGAGCTTCGGCCAGATTCCGGGGGATGTTGGAGACATAGAGTCCGAGTAGACCATGTTGTCCGCATCTATTGTCGAGGCTGCTGCCCGTAGCTGCAGCCGTAAGGTCTGCGGTGCCTGTCGCAGCGGCAATCCCAGAACCCGGTGGTTGACACCGGTGGATGAGATCCGCCCTGAGTACCTCAAATCTCTGGATGTTGTGGGGCTGTCATGGTTGACACGCCTCTTCAACATTACATGGCGGTCGGGGACAGTGCCTCTGGACTGGCAGACCGGGGTGGTGTTCCCCTTCATAAGAAGGGGGACCGGAGGGTGTGTTCCAACTACAGGGGGATCACACTCCTCAGCCTCCCTGTTAAGGCCAACGCCAGGGCATTGGAGAGGAGAGTCCGGCCGATAGTCAAACCTCGGCTTCAGGAGGAGCAGTGTGGTTTTCGTCCCGGCCGTGGAACACTGGACCAGCTCTATACCCTCTACAGGGTACTCGAGGGCTCATGGGAGTTTGCCCAACCGGTTCACATGTGTTTTGTGGACCTGGAGAGGGCATTCGACTGTGTCCCTCATGATGCCTTGTGGAGGGTGCTCCAGGAGTATGGAATCGGGGGCCCTTTATTAGGGGCCATCCGGTCCCTGTACGAGCGGACGTGCTTGAAGGTGTTTCAGGCACGTCCCACTGGGAGGAGGCCCAGGGGACGGCCCAGGACACGCTGGAGGGACTATGTCTCTCGGCTGGCCTGGGAACGCCTTGGGCTCCCCCCGGAGGAGCTGGAGGAGGTGTCTGGGGAGAGGGACGTCTGGGTGTCTCTGCTGAGTCTGCTCCCCCCGCGACCCGGTTCCGGATAAGCGGAAGACGACGAGTACGAAAATGAGTACAATTTTCTAACTGCAGGTTTAATCGGAGGGAGAGGACCCAGGAGTTAAGTGTCCTTTCCTAGGGCCTTGCTGCAGAAGGTGGCATCGCTGTGGCCAGCTCACAGCTTCCAGCTCCACGGGAAAGGCTGGATCAAACTCCCTCAACATCAGGGCTCCCACATGAGTTTGTCCTTTCCCCAAACAGAGCGGGACAGGCTCCTAAGCTGCGCCCAGGCAGACGACCTGCTAGTGCCACGGTTGTGCGGCCCAACGCCCCAGCAGCTCCTCTTCCACTCCCAGCTCCTGTGCCACCACTCCAGTTTATTTCAGTGAATGCTGGGTCAGTGGTGATGGCAACAGGTGCTGGTCACCCTTCAGGTTTCCTTCCGCTGGCTCCGACTTTAGTTTTACCTGCCACACAAGTGGCTCTTGCACCCACTGCCCTTGTGTCCCTCTGTGTCCCACTCCACTCAGAGGAAGAGGCGATGTAGGGCAGAAGAGGAGACCACTGGGGCCGAAAAAAGAAAATATATCCGTGAAGTGGCTTTTAATAAATGCACTAAGTGTGGGCAGGCCAAAACAAAAGAGTTTGGCCACAGCCGCTTTGGCAGTGCCACTTTCTGCCCAAGTAATCAGGTAGCAAATCCTTAGAGGAGTGGCTGGTTGAACACTGCCAGCTGAAGAGACAGGGAAACCAACTCCATAATCTGGAGGTGGAAGCACATCTGTAAATATTGTATATAAGACTGTAAAAATTTAAACATGTAAATAGATCTTTATACTTACCCAAATAAACACAAATACAATCATTAACATGTAAATAATCTTACCCTTTCAGCAACCTTCCATATTTTTGTATTATGTCATGTTTTTTTTTCATTTATAGTACTGAATACTGTTATATTATTTCTAATTTACTATACAGTATTTTTTCTATTATATTGTTAGTTGTTTATAAAATGGAAGTGTGTTGTGTGTAGTACTCTTTTTTTTTGTAAATAAATGCTGTTCATATATTCTGATTCTTTGTACTGCTTTTAATTGCCTTGGATTGGAGTGCTTAATCTCGACTTTTAACTGAGGCCAGGGCCACTGTAAATCCCAGCAGCTTGTCTTGGAACAAAAGGCTCCTGCTGAGGGTCAGAGGGAGGTCAGGGCAGGTGCTGCTCATCACACTAACTTTGATGACCCCTGTGTGAATTTATGACTCTACTCTTTCCTGCAAGCTCAACCTCAAAGGCTAATAAAAGTGCAGGTACACTACTGTTACATTAATGAGAGGTAGTAGGCTTAAACAGTCAAAATAGGTTTATATTACCATGTAGATGTACATTTACTTATTTACTGTCATACAAAGATGGTTTTGACTTAATTTACGTATACATCTACTAGATTAAACAATAAAATTATATCTTATTTAAAAGGGGCATTTTACACTATTTAAACTACACTTGCCCTGGTACATTTAAACTACACATATAAACTATAATATATAAACATTATAATTGTAAAGGTTTTAGTACAAAGTTTGCCAGGACAGTAGTAAACTATCCACGGAGCAAAATGTGATATTATTTTTTAATGATATTAAGAATTTGCGTTCCTGTGAGGGACTATGCAAAGTGGCGGAGGAACGACGCAGAATAAGTCAAGGTGCGCAGGTTCACGACCACCTTCTGATAAATACGTTCTTTTAAATCTATGAACTACAGTATGCTAAAATGACTCCACAGAATCCTCAATTCATTACTCCATAAAAACTCCCTCCCTTTTGCGCATTTTTCATCATTTTCCCGTGAGCGGGGGGGGCTCAAAGATTGGGCCCCAGCCTTTGCGCACCCTTGGAACCACAAGTAGAGCACTTAACCACTGGACTACCCAAGTCGTTTGGAATCAATGGGAGCATAAGAGATACAACGGAGGGGTTATGCAGCAGAAGTGAAAATCTCTGGGATTCCTATTGTTAAAAGTGTTATGTTGCATCTAACCTACTGTGGATGGCTGGGGACAGAAGAGATGTGGAGGCGGGAAAGCATGTGGGGATGGGCTTGCTTGTGTGATGTGTTTTTGGATCTAGATTGTTTTGTAATGGCGGCCATTAAAGTGCAGATTCTATCATCACCAGTGTGATCATTGAGTTAACATTGGTAGCAAAGGATGGCTGCTGCTGGGAATTACAAAGTTCCTCCGCCTTTCAATGAGAAATCGTCTTATGAAAGTTGGAAAAATGAGATTAAAATCTGGAGACTTGTTACCGATTTGGACAAAAAGAAGCAAGCTCTAGCGGTTACCTAGCCGCTATCAGGAAGAACGAAAGAACCGCGCTGGAAATCACCCGCAAGAGACCTCAACGCCAATACGGGAATGGCCGTGCTCTTGACCAAACTGGACTCTGTGTTTTTAAAAGAAGAAAAGGATCGACAGTGCAAAGCTTATGGTGCATTCACACCAAATGCAGATTCTGCAAATTTTTCACGTCATTTGTGTGACATAGGGATAACATGTAAATCGGCCACTCCTATCGCAGAATCTGCGCTCGGTGTGAACGCACCATTACACGGAGTTTGATCAGATCAACAGACAGTGTGGAATGTCCATGAAGGATTACATTATCGAATTTGAATGACGATACAAGTTACGTAAGTTCAAAATTGAGCTACCAGTTGCAGTGTTAGCGTTTAAGCTACTAGACACTGCAGGGCTAAATGTTAAAGACAAACAGTTACCACTTACCACCTGTTCAACCATCCCTTTTTATAACATGAAATCCGCCTTGAAAATAATTTTTGGCGATAACGTTTATCCACCACAAGAGGGCGACTCCACATACTTCACCAAGTACACAGGCAAGCATGAACAGAGTTCAAACTCATAGCAACCCTAAAAAACGGCTGCAGTGACTAATCCACTCGACAAAAACGGCAGAAGAACTAAATGTGCTATATGCCAAAGCACTTATTACTGGGCAAAGGGCTGTCCTAACAAAAGAGAACATGTAAAGTTAACAAATGAGGAGGAATCAACAGATAATGTCACAAGATAAAGGCACAATCAGCAGCAGGCAGCGAAAGACTGATACTGAAAACTGGACAAATAGTTAAATACACAGAGAAACGGATCAGAAATATACTGGAAAAAATAACCAGCCGAACAGGAAAAGCCACTGGGAAACACAGAAACTGGTATAACTTATAAATACAGTGAGCCAGAGGAAATTGCTGGATACACAGGATCAGTTCATATGGGACAAGTAAACAACCTTTATGTGACAGCATCTGAAAATGACAAGTCATACACAACAACAACAGATGAAATACTAGTGGTGGAGTAGGATATTTTTTCACAAGCCAAACAAACAATGTATTTGAAGAGGAGAAAGTCAGAAAATGCGTATCAACTAGGTGGGTGTGTATTCTTAAGAAGACACAGGCAGGCTGTGTACCCAAAGCTAGACTTGTTGCAAGAGGCTTTGAAGAAATTAACACTCAAGAACTTCCTAAAGACTCACCCACATGCTCATCCATATCCCTGAAGATGGTTATTGCAGTAAATTGTCAAAATAAATGGGAAATGAACTCTATTGACATTAAAGCAGCCTTTTTGCAGGGTAAAGATTTAACACAAGATCAGAATCAGAATCAGAATCAGCTTTATTGCCAAGTTTGTACATACAAACAAGGAATTTGACTCCGGTACACTTTGCTCTTTGGTTTTGTTTTTGCACTACAGAATATACATATTTACAATGTACAATATACACATATATAAATAAAAAGGTGCATTTGCAACATCTGTATGCTGTTGTTTTGTATTTTATTGAATGTTCAACAGAGAAACAGCCTGGGGGAAGAAACTGTCTCTGTGGCGGCTGGTTTTTGTGAACAGCGCTCTGTAGCGTCGGCCTGAAGGCAGAACTCTAAACAGTTTATGTGCAGGGTGTGTGGGGTCTGCACTCTCTTCCTCAAGAGGAAGAGAGTGAGGGAATTGTATGGAAGTTAAAGAAATGTGTTTATGGCTTGGCAGATGCCTCATTGTTCTGGTACAACAAGGTGAAAGAAACTATGCAGAATCTGGGGGCACCGTATCAAAAGTTGATCCAGCTGTCTTCTACTGACTCGATGATTTCTGTAAGATGACAGGACTCCTTGCATGTCATGTAGATTGCATTGTAAGGGGTGGGTCAGACCTGTTCTCTTCAGCTGTTATTCCCAAACTAAAAGCTGCTTTTCAAGTTGGACGAGAAGAACATAACAGCTTCAACTACATTGGAATGGAGGTTCACTCTCTGCGGCATGAAATAAAAGTACAACAATGTACATACAGCCGATTCCTATGGATCCTACCAGAGCACCACAACAGGGGGCTTCTTTAACAGACAAAGACAGGGACATGTTAAAATCCAAGATTGACCAGATACTGTGGGTAGCAAGACAGAACAGACCTGACATAATGTGTGACATATCCATCTTGCCGTTGATAATTGGCGAACATTTTGGGGAAAACCTGGTCTGATCTGGAGAGACGGCATCCATCCCACTTTGGATGGAGCAGCTCTTCTTTCAAGGAATCTGGCCGAATTAATTGGTTCTCCAAAACTCTGACAACCCAGTGTTCAGACCAGGAAGCAGGGTCATAGTTTTACACTCCTCTCTGCAGCTTCTGTACTGCTACCTACCCATTACCCTATTAAGATAGTGTCTCGCCCACGGCCAAAATTGAATAGATAAAAAATTATCTAAAAAGAGGAAATCAGGAAAATCTAATAAAAATAAACACAACTCAGACTAAAAATAAAAATAAAACAATTAAATGTGGCTTATTGAACAATAAGATCTCTCTCTTCAAAGACTTTGCCTAGTTAGTGACCTGATTGTGACGATCAGATTGATTTATTTAGCCTCACAAAAACCTGGCTGCAGCAAGAGGATTATGTTACTATAAATGAGCCAACCTCCTTAATTATTTAAACTTTTCACATTCCTCGAAATACTGGGCGAGGAGGAGGAGTAGCAACCATCTTCCAGTCCGGTTTATTGACTAGTCCCAGGGGGACCAATCAATAGCTACAACTCTTTTGAATATTTAATCCTTAGTTTTCCTCACCCAAATTGCCAAAGCACTAAAAACCACTTCTGTTTGTTGTTTTTTGTACCGTCCACCAGGCCCTTACTCTCAATTTTTTAGATCAGTCTTTCAGACCTTTTATCTGATTTAGTGTTAAATACAGATTAAAGTTTGTATCCTATATGGGGGATTTTAACATTCATGTTGACACTAAAAGTGATAGCTTTAAATATAGAATGTTAAATGCTCTATCTTAGACTCAATTGGTTTTGCTCAAAAAATTAACAAACCTACCCACGTTTGTCTTCATTCTCTGGACCTTGTGCTGACATATGGCATTGAGTGTAAAGACATAACAATATTTTCATAATAACCCTGTCCTGTCTGACCATTCATAATAACCTTTGAGTTTAATTTTATCTGAGTTACCCACACCTGAAAGAAAATTTCTTATAGTTGATCATTACCAGACCGATGCTCTAACAACCTTTAAAGAATCTGTTCCACTTTTAATTTCCTCATTATCACTGAAAAGCACAGTGGAGGCCAATAATTTTTGTTTCTTCCCCTTCACAAATTGATTCTCTTGTTCAGAGTGTTACTTCATCATTGCGTGGTGCATTAGACAATGCAGCCCCTTGAAAAAGAATGGTAATTATTCATAGGAGGCAGGCTCCTTGGTTTAATTTAGATCTGCGTACTTTAAAGAACAATGTTAGAAATTGGAGAGAAAATGGTGCTCTAAACAACGAGAGGAATCCTACTTAATCTGGAAAAAATAGCCTACTGTTGCCATAAAAAGGAAACTTTGCCAAGCCAGAACAGCTTATTTCTCATCATTAATAGAAGAGAACAAGAACAATCCTAGGTTTCTATAAGTACAGTTGCTAAAACTTACACAGAGGTCATAGCTCTGTTGAGCCATCCAATTCCCTTAGCTCTCAGCAGTCATGACTTTATGGGATTCTTCTTAAATAAAATTGATTGTATTAAAAATAAAATCTTGACACACTCCCAGAGATGATTACTTCATCCTCAAAAAGTGAGACAACATTGGAAGTAACTGTAGAACCTGATCTGTGTTTGGACTGTTTTGATCCTGTGGAGCTTCCTGAGTTATCAGAAATATTAGCTTCATCTAAACCTTCAACTTGTATGTTAGACCCAATCCCAAAACCAAAATTATTTAAGGAAGTGTTTCCCTCTGATTACAGCGCCCATTTTTAGATATGATTAATCTATCTTAGTATATGGGTATGTACCACAAGCTTTTAAGGTAGCTGTGTATTTAACCTTTACCTAAGAAACTTCGCTTGATCGAGATGACTTGAAAAATTTAAGACCTATATCCAATCTTCCATTCTTATCTAAAATTCTTGAGAAAATAGTTGCTAATCAAATGTGATGAGCATTTACACAGCAATGACCTGTTTGAAGAGTTTCAAGTCAGGCTTCCGAGCTCATCATAGCACTGAAACATCTCTGCTGAAAGTCACTAATGATATTATTATTGCCTCAGATAATGGAAAGTGTGTCTGTACTGGTTCTGTTAGATCTCAGTGCTGCATTTGATACAGTCGATCATTAATATTCTCTTAGAAGGGCTGGAATATGCTGTAGGGATCAGGGGAAACAGCGCTAGGCTGGTTTAAATCGTATTTGTCTGACAGATTCCAGTTTGTTCCATGTAAATGATAAATCATCTTTAAACCTCCAGGGTTAATTGTGGAGTAACACAGGGTTCAGTACTTGGGCCATTTAGCTTACTATATATATGCTTCCTATAGGTCAAATTATCAGGCAGCATAGAATAATTTTCACTGTTACGCTTATGATACTCAGCTTTACTTATCCATAAATCCTGATAAACCCAACCAGTTAGATAGAATACAAGCATGTCTTGAAGACTATAAAACGTGAGATCACTTTAATGTTTTGCTTCTAAATTCAGACAGACAGAAGTTGTCATCTTTGACTGGAGTCTTTAAAATAGAAACTGCTTAGTCAATCACTTAACCCTGGATGGCATTAAATGACCTCCGGTAATAAAGTAAAAACTTGGTGTTATTTTTGACCAGGACATGTCATTTAAATCCCATATTAAAACAGGTTTCCAGGATTTCCTTCTTTCACCTCCGGACATTGCCAAACCTTAGAAATATCCTATCCAGGAGTGACGCTGAAAAACTAGTCCATGCATTGTTACTTCAAGGCTTGGACTATTGTAATTCTTTACTATCAGGATGTCCAAAAAATGCAGTTTAAAAGCCTTCAGCTGATTCAAATGCTTCAGCAGAGTTCTGATGAAAAAAAAAATTAAAAGAGATCATATTTCTCCTATTTTAGCTTCCCTTCCTTGGCCCCAGAATAGAATTTTAAAAATTCTCCTCCTCACATTAAAAGCCCTTAATGATCTAGCTCCATCATACAGCAGAGATCTGATTGTTCCTATTTTTTCCTAACAGAGTACTTCGTTCTCAGACTGCAGGTTTACTGGTGGTTCCTAGAGTCTCTAAAAGTAGAATGGGAGGCAGATCCTTTAGTTATCAGGCTCCTCTCCTGGGGAACCAGCTCCCAGTTTTGGTCCGTGGGGGGGCCCCTGTCTACTTTTAAGGCTAGTTTTAAAATTTTCCTTTTTGGGAAAAGCTTATAGTTAGAGTGGCTTAGGTTCCTGAGCTATCTCTGTAGTTATGCTGCTAAGGCTTAGGCTGCTGGAGGACATAATGCACCACTTTCCCCCTCTTCGCTACTTTCTAAAACCACTCTTCAATTTTGTATTATTTGCTGTTTTTTCAGCTTTAACTTTGTTCTCTCTTTTTTCTCTCCTAGAAGCTACACCTGGCCTGACTCTTCGGCCCCGGGAAACCCCTTTCTGGAAGGGGATTGTCCGAGCTTTTTGGCCAAACTTAATGCTCACCCTCTACCGATGATCCACATGGCCCTGTCTTTCAGTGTTTAACCCTTTCTCTCTCCTAGACATAGCTACTGACTGAGCTTTTACTGTTACTAACTGTATGTGCTCTCTTTCATACTCTAACCTTGAAAACTGGCCCAGAGTTGATCTGTTCTGTCTTCCTAGATGAATCGACTAAAGGAGCTACATCCATTAACATTTACTTTTCCTTCCCATTGAAAGTACTCGTGGATCAGTGCTTCTGTGTTCTGTGTTCCTGTGTTCTTTTTCTGTCTCTGCTCTGTTCTCTCAAACCTCCAGTCGGTCGTGGCAAATGGCCGCTCACAATGAGCCTGGCTCTGCTGGAGGTTTCTTCCTGTTAAACGGGAGTTTTTCCTCTCCACTGTCGCTACATGCATGCTCAGTATGAGGGATTGCTGCAAAGTCAACGCCAGTGACTGTCCACTGTCTCTACATGCTCAACCAGGAGGAGTGAATGCTGCAAGTCACTGACTGGATGCAATCTGCTGGGTTTCCTTAGATAGAAAAAACTTTTTATCCAATTTGAATAAATAACTGAATCTGACTGCACTGTTCAATGGTTAGTTATTAATTGGAATGCATGTGCCTGACTTGAAATCTATATGATTCGATTGAAATGACTTAGCCCCTTTTAAAGTTACCCTTTCACACAATGCAACAGGAAGCAACACTCTCCAATTATTTTTACCTCTGCCTTCCTCCCTCCCTGTTGAATGGAGTAAGGGGGAGTCAGGTTTAGCCTAAACCGGCTCAGTTATGGTTGAGGTGCAAACGCACCCTCCATTTCTGCTACCTGTGCGACCCCTTCTCTTTTCCAATGGTTATAATCAGTCTGACAGAGAGAGGTACACCCAATCCTTGTGGTATTTAGTATAGCAATGGCCACCAGTGGGCTCTACATGGACACACTTTATCAATTTATTATTTTATTTAGTACCCCTACACATAGCCCATTCTAAAATGGCCAAACTCTAACACTCTGTAGTTTAATCTAACCTCCCCAACAACCCTATACCATTCCAAACCCTTTGTGAAGTGCCTTGAGACATGTGTTGTGAATTGGCGCTATATAAATAAAACTGAATTGAATTGAATTGAATTTTGTGTTGGATTGTAAAGTATGTATTTATTTTGGAACTTTGTATAAGAGACTAACCACTAATCAGCAATCACATAACCATTGTAGTCAGACATAGTTTTTAAATTTGGTGTTCTTATAAGATAATTTGTACCTGCAATACAATTTGCAGTTCAGTAAATAGGTGTATCAAAAAACTCAGTTTTCTTACACTGTAATTTTAAAGTAATGGTTAAGTTTCGAGATCACATTTGTCATTATGAAAGTTATATTTACAGAAAAACTTTCTTCTGGAAAATACTGGTGAAAACATTGACTATAACTTTTTAACGATGTCCACTCTTTTTGTCCAAGGCTCTGTTATAGAAATAAAATACAGCAGCATTTCCACGAGCCTTTGTTCCCTGTGTCTACTGAGCCCACTTAGTTGTTTAATATCTGTTTAAAATGTTTCTGTATGATTCTTTGTTGGTTTTAACATTGTAGAATTGTACTGCCCAAAAATAAGATCATCTTTGTTCAGATGTTTGAAAGATCCTTGATTAGTAATAATCTTTAGAACACCAGTTCATGTTTTACACAAATGCAGCAAATAATGAGAATTGACATAGATCATTTTTCTATTTGTCAAAAAAAAATGAATTGGCATGTAAATAAAAGAAAATAATGTAATCTAACTATAGATATGCATTACTCTCCAAGGTGCAGGATACAGTGGTACTGTGATGATTCCTTCAAAGTCTTTTCCACAACAGGCAAATTGCAAACATTAAATTACATTTCCAGACACATTTACATATGCTGGCCTGTCCAGGCTCCTCCTCCAACTGCTGATGCCTTTGGTTACACCTTTTTGATCACAGAAAAAACATCCTTGGTTCTCTCTGATGGCTGAAAAACAACAAAAAACTATTTACTCATACTTTACCCCATTTTAGTGTCACATAAACTATCTGTTTTTGTCTTTAAAAAGTAATGGCACAATAGTGTTAATTATGTCAGTTATCAACCAGAAAGGAGCAAATGTGAAAAGACTACAGAATAATGGCTCAAAATCAATGAGTCCTGAACATAGAAAACAAATAGAATATCAGTCCTAATGACACGTCAAAAAGAGTGAAAAAACTATGACTTTAATTAGCTGCTGTGATAGTCCAGGCAGAGGTTTCTTAAAGAAGGCTTATTGGGGTGAAGAGCAGACATTTCTGCTAAACGGAGCATGGCAATTTCAGCTGTCTGCTATACTTTTCAATCTTTTTAATTTAGGTAAAAGACCATAGTTTACTTAACTATTTCAAAAGTCCATAGTTCCATTCACTTGCTGCTCCTGAGTAGTATGAAATGTTCAATTCAGTTTATTTATATAGCACCAATTCTTCATGTTGGTTAATATTAAAGCTGCAAGCAGCATTGGACGGCCATCGCAGCTCAGCACCGCTCGGCCAGTGTAGCGACCGCGGTAGCCTGGCACTGCTGCCTCCACGCCGTCAACGAACCCTCTGCTCATTTCTGCTCATCGCCACTAGGCGGCACTGTGAACAACCTTTCATACGATCCTCGGTCATGCCGAGCTCTGCTCTGGTGAGAAGCATTCCAAATTTGGCCAAAATCCAAAGTTCCCGTTGGAAGCTGCACTGACTTGTTTGTTGGTGGGTGGGGCTAAGGTGATCTTATTAATTGACAGCGCCAACATGTTCAGCATTGATCCACAATGATGGATACCAAATTTGGTCTGTATCCAAAAATGTATGAGGGAGATAGAGAACTTAAAAGTTATCTAGGGGGCACACTTAAACTAAAGTTCAATGTAATCCAAAAGAGCTGTTTGGGGGTTGACAAAGATCAACCATATTCAGTTTGGAGTAACTCGGACCATGCATGTATAATTTAGAGCCAAAGGTAAGGCAATGGCGTAACATTAGACTTCGCCATGCCGCCACGGCCACACCCTCCAGCCAAACCAATCAGTACTAAGGACCAACTTAGAATATCATGTTATCTGTCACTGGGGACAGTTTCATAATGATTAGGTGAAGGGAAGGATGAAATATGGATCACACTAAGTGAAACATGACACTTCCTGTTCTCAGGGGGTGGGGCTTCAATTAAGTCATCATTTGACTATTGAATATTGTTCAGGACCTCATATAGATCAATCCCAGAAGGTGTCTTGTCTCAGTGATTGTCAGATTTTCGGGCTTGGCCACGCCCACATACTTTCATGTAGCAAAAAGCTTTTGATAGCTTTTGATCCCCAATGCCTTAAGACTATACTCATTGATTGTGAAGTCTCTTAAGTTGAAAGCTGTAGGAGGATTTTGCTCAGATTCAACTTGTGTAAACAAGAGAAAATGTCGGCTTGATCCAAAATAGCCGACTACATGTGGGGTTTGCACAATGGGTCCAGGAGACTTTTTTGTAGGTTCTGAGAAGTTACATTTGTGTACCAAATTTGGAAATCAGAGACAAACATAAAGCCATAGGATGACGTTGGACACAGTAAAACATGGCACTTCCTGTTCTCAGGAGGCAGGGCTTAGATGATAACAGGATTTGACCTTTGAATATTGTTCGGGGCCAGATGTGGATCAATACCAGAAGGCATTATACTATCTTCCTTGTAGAAGCTATAACAATTTTTTTTTGGTGAGTCGTCAAACTTTGGGGCCTGGCTCTGCCCTTTACACATGCTCAAAAACTCACAGTTTTGATAACTTTAGATCCCCCATCCTTTCTGAGCAAACTGACAGAATTTAAAGGCAATCGATCAAAATCTGTATGAGGAGTTAGGTAAAATACGGAGGCTATAAATGGCAAAAATGGGATCAAAATCGAAACTTCAATCTAAAATTCCCATTTGTTGTAGGACGTGGGTGCAAGAGAGTTGTAGGTAGGTCTCCAGGAGTTCTACAAGTGTGCCAAATTTCCTAACTGTATGATGAAGTAAAGTTAATGAGAAGGCGTTTTGAAATTTTCCTTGGGGGGCGGGGGGGTCACTGTTGACCCATTTTTATTGTGACTTTTGCGAAATTCTTAAAATATGTAGTTTTTCACCAGGCTTGATGCGTGTGCAAATTTTGTTAAAGCCTCCAAAAAGCCTATTCATTTGGGGGATGAATAATAATTAAAACTGTAGGCAGCATTGTAGGCCCTCTCAGCTCAGCGCCGCTCGGCATGTGCAGCCTGGCATCGCCACCTAAACGCCACCGACGAGGCCGCCACTGGATTCCACATGTCGCCACTAGGTGGCACTGTGAGCGACCTGTCATGCGATCTTTGTTCATGCAGAGTTCTGCTCTGACAAAGAAGCGTTCGAAATTTGGCTGAAATACGACCTTCCCAATGGAAGTTGCACTGACTTGGTTGTTAGTGGGCGGCACAGCAGTTGACTTTGCCAACATGTTCAGCATTGATCCATGATGATGCATTCCACATTTGGTGTGTTTCCGATGGGGTATGAGGTAGATAGAGCACTTGAAATGTAACCGCAACCAGTTCTGTGCAACGTGGGTTGTCACAAATGAACTTCGATGAAGAGGTCAAGAGGTCGATGAAGAGGACTAGACCTTTTGTGCCTCCTTTGCCCCCAGATGTAAAATGTGATAGATCCGCCACAGCCTCCCAGAGACGTTTTTGCTTGGCTTAGAGGGTTCCAACTGTGTACCAAATATGAAATCTCTACGATATACAGTATCAGTAGGCCATAGTGCAGTTTAGGGGGTGCTTTTGAGCTTTTCTTATTGCAACCTTTCAAATATGTTTAGGCCTCCAAAAAGCTAATTTATTTGATGAAATAATAATAATAATAAACATTGCAATTACAATAACCCTTCACAGCGCTTTCACCGCTCAGCCCTAATTAACGAGGCTATCAGCCACGATACATCGAAACACTTTAAATTTGACATCACTGCGGTTATTCTGCCATTAGAAATACATAAACCGAAATTATTTTTACATTTGTGGGAGGATTTCCAAGTGTAGCTCTACCCCTTTGATTCCTGAAAAGTTTCCCTTCTTTAGGACTCAAAGGCCATTTTCCTTGGCCCCACCCTTATTTCACATAAACAACTGGGAGAATGTACCTCTTAAAAGCTAGGGCTAAGAATTAAGAATGAGGAGGAATTCGGTAAAATGAGACTCTGCCTAAATGTGGACATGTTTTTGCCGAAATTGACAAGTATACAAAAAGCTGGTGTAATGAGAATGAGCTCACAACCTCTCAGCTAACCTATAACTAGTATCCTAAATAGCATCCTAACTTGACGAGCTCCTGTCAAGGTATTGCTATCATCACTATACAATCAGCAGAATTTATGTTTCTTATATTTTATCAGTTATGGTTGAGGTGCAAACACACCCTCCATTTTTGCTACCTGTGCGACCCCTTCTCTTTTCCAATGGTTATAATCAGTCTGGCAGACAGAGGTACCCCCAATCCTTGTGGTTTTTAGTATAACAATGGCCATCAGTGGGCTCTACATGGACACACTTTATCAGTTTATTATTTTACTTAGTACCCCTACACATAGCCCATTCTAAAATGGCCAAACTCTAACACTTAGTAGTTTAATCTAACCTCCCCAACAACCCTATACCATTCCAAACCCTTTGTGAAGAGCCTTGAGACGACGTGTGTTGTGGATTGGCGCTATGTAAATAAAACTGAATTGAATTGAATTTAGTTTTGTGTTGGATTGTAAAGTATGTATTTCCTTTTCACAACAGAATTATTACTTTGGAACTTTGTATAAATAAAACTGAATTGAATATGTACAAACTCAGTTTGTACATCTGTCAGTGGCTGAAAGTCATTTTGCAACGTATGTCGCAGAGATTTCACTGTGTTTCGAGGGTTACTTGACAGGTTAACTTGAAAGTGCTGCTGTTGGTGCAAAAATATGTTAAGATAGTAAGGGCCAAACCTGTGGGACTGTGGATCTGGAGTGACCCAAGTGGATTGCATGGAAATCGGAGCCTGCATCCTGTTTTTCCTGATTGCTCATTGGGGGTTTACGGTGAAAATCTGTCCAGTTACTCTGCTTGAAGTGGAGAGAACACTCTTCATGGAACAAGAGGGGAGAGATTCCTAACTGATAGAGAGCAAAAATCAGGTACATTTCTCACAGATACTGCGATTAGAATGGCTGTACCTACCTCACTGTAAAATGTTCTTCCTTGCATAGACATAGATGTGAGGGTGACTTCGTCACCACTATTTCTGATCCTTTTGACAATTTTCTCATGTTCCATGGTCTCAACAGATTCTCCATTAACAGCAAGCAACAGTTCACCATCCTCCATACCTGCTTCTTCTGCTGCACTCCCCACCTCCACCTCCCTCAACACATGAGCTAGATCACAGCACATTTGGATGAAGAAGACCAGGTGTTGATTACAAATACATTTGCTCATTTGGTGGATTTCTCATCACAAAGTGTTTGAAATAATTTTGGCTACAACGACATGAAAAAATTATTGTGCTTTTGCTTTGCTGCACTGTTTACAAAGAAAGGCTAAATGTTCCAAATTATACAATTATAAACAGCTCCAGCAAAATTAGAAGTGATTACAATACATGAAAAAATGTTAGCACTAGGTTCATGAAAGGTGAACTTGTCAAAACTAGAAAGTAAGTCTATGTGTCAGAGCAGTGTCACCTGAAAACTTTTCAGATAAATGTGCAAATAATTGCAAGTGACTTTCATTTTGTATCTGGACTTTGAAAGTATTCTTTTATAATAATTCCATTAGTAGTGTTGTCTAGTTGAGTCAAAACACTTTAATGAAAAAATATGAGAAAAAGGAGTTCACGCTCATCTCTGGGATAGACTCCAGGAATGGATGCTTATTTTCCCCAGTGTGTTACTCACCTATCTTTTGTGGGGCTTCCACCCTCTCTTGTCTTAGCAAAAAACCATATCTATTATGTCTTCTCAGCAAATGCATGTTCTTAGCAGAATACGGAAGGTTGAAACTTTCTGCTAGTGTAGGAAGGATGGGCATCCCCCGCCTGAGATAACAGGACTCACTGTCACTGTCAATAACCAGCACTGTCACTGAGTTCCCACTCTTCTTCACCTGATAACCAAACACACTGCACAATCTTAGGAGACTTTCGGTCAACCAGTGAACTATGTCAGATATTACTGAGGGCAGTATACACCTACAATTTTGCTCAGATTGGTATTTGTAAGCATTGACACAGAGACTCCGTTGATCCAGATCAATAAGTCTCCGAAGTGGACACCGGCCTTCTCTGCTGGACCATCAGTTATGGTGCTCACCATGTATCGACCCCTCTGACCTACTGAAACAACCATGATTTAATCATCATGATGATCACAGAAAATTGTTTGTTATGTATGCTCTACTCTTGTAACAATATTCCAGGAAGATCTGTGGCAAATAAATACATTTTCCTCTTATTGAGTATAAAATTATATTAATAAATACAAAATACAAAAATAAAAGAATACAAGAGCCATATAAAAGACAAAGCAATGAATATTCAGATCAATCTAATACATAAAGGGAGTATGGAAAAACAAAAGGGAACTGATATTCGTAAGTACCAGCGTACCATCTACTGAAATTCATACTGATTGCTTTAGAAAGCTAGAGGTCACAATGTGTGTTTATTGTCTTTAGAGGAGGTTATATTACAACAATTGACAAAAGATGAGTGGAAGGTGACCAGTAATTGGTATAATAGTCATCCCCAGGCCATGGTCTGGATGTTTGTTGATGTGACAGAGTCTTGGGCGAGTCCACCTGTCTCCTTTGGAGGCTTTGGCAAGCTTTTGCAGGTCGACATCCATGAGCACTGCCTAAGAAAGCAACAACAGGAGGATTCAGCAGAGTGGAGAATATATTAAGGTGAAATTACAGTAACCCAAGTTTAAGGTTCACCCACTTGCATAGCTTTTCAAATTCTAATTATGCTTTTATTAAATTACCTTAATATGCTATGAACCCTCCGAAGGACTTTGTTTAGCTGAAATCACATGTTTACATACACTGTATAAAAATACACTATTCTTCATCAAATCAAACTAAACTTTTCCTGTAAAATCCAAATTCCAGTAATAGTAAAATAAGTATTGACAAACAAAATCTTGTGCATTTTAAATAAATGGTTCTTTACCTTGGCTTAAAAACATCAAGTTAAACCCATAGCACCCAATACATGGTATTTAATTCAAACGGTTTGCACCGGAGTGAATCACGCAGACATTAAAAGGAATTGTGAAATTATTGATGTTTTAGTTTAGCTGAACAAATGAAAATAATTTCTGTTTTTTTTTGCATTAAATAGCAGGAGGAGTTTAGACAACCACTCTCTGACAGCAGCTAGACAAGTGTGGTTGTGTTAAAAACAGTCTGCAGTAATACTGACGTATACAGCTGTTAATCGTCTGCATTGAAGTGAAAAAAAACAAACACACAGTGGTCAAAAGTGGTTAAGATCCAGCAAAACAAAACAGATGCTTATTCTGCTGAGCCAGCCGATAATACATGAATACATATACCTGTAAGCGCATGTGATAACATAAAATCTCAGCTTAGACCATTTTCTCCAGAACTTTTGAAAGGAAAGCAAGATTTAAAACTTTTTAGGGTAATTAGTTATTTAAAACACAAGATGGAAGTGGATCTAGAGGTTAATTTGTGCTCGAGAGATGACTAAGAGATGGCTAAAAACGAGATTCTGCTTCCGTCTCTCTGCTACCTCGCCCGGTTTCTCCCCTTGCTCTCTGTTTCCTTGCATTCTTTTACTATGAATTTCTAATCTCTTTGCCAAAAACTACAGAATACTTGGATTAAATTACCTTGAATCAGTGACACTCGCGGATTTTTCAGAGGATCCCTTTCAATGATTTTTTATTTTAACTGTTGAGAGGACCAGAGGACAGTAGGAGCAGCTGCATTTTTCATGTCAACACAAGCTGATCAGAACAAGATACCTTCCTTTTATTGACTGGAGCAAACTTAAGTAGTGATGGAAATAATTTTTTTTTAACTTGCAGTAATTTTGGAGGTAAATGCTTGGCATGGAAATGAAACCACCCTACCGGTGATTCTAAACATTGATAAGTCTGACAAACAGCTAACTAGCACTATTAAGAAACAGAAAACTGATGTAAATAAGATTAAACCAATCAACAGCCCCCCTGGAACTCTCTTGGTGCAAAGCCAAAGGATAAATCCTTTCCCACATATCTGGATAGACGGCCAACGGAAAAAAACCTGCACCTGTTTCATCAAGTTGTCGGATCCAGCAAAACAATATCAGAGATGTGTGGTCAAGGATGAAGAAGATCACAGGCTTCAATCAGAAGGACGATTGAACAGATGTCTGGACAGAGCCAATAAACTAAACATATTCTTCAATAGGTTCAGTTCAAAAACAAGCTCAGGATCCTTCTCTCCTGCTCACAGCCAGACATCCCACCGTCCTTTGAACCACAGCTTTCCTGTCACACCTCAAATGTTTTATCTTCCACCTCAGCCATGGACTCTTCTGGTTCTCCATGTTTGCCTTCAACCAAATCAGAATGTGCTGATGCTCCCTTTGCCTCCACCTTCCACCTGTGTGTCTCAAGAAATCAGGTGAAGAGGCAACTGGAGAGACTGAACCGGAATAAGGCTGAAGGTCCAGATGGTGTCAGCCCTAAACTCCTGAAGGCCTGTGCAGAGCAGCTCTGTGGGATTCTGTAGCACCTCTTCAACTTTAGCCTGATCCAGAAGAAGGTTCCAGTGTTGTGGAAGACCTCCTGTCTTGTTCCGGTACCAAAGAAAACTCACCCATCAGTCCTCAATAACTATAGACCTGTTGCCCTGACATCCCACATCATGAAGGTCCTAGAGAGATCCCTATTGGCCCACCTGAGTAAGCAAACAATAAACCATCAGGACCCCTTCAGTTTGCTTATCACTGTGGAGTTGGAGTTGAAGATGCCATCATACACCTTCTTCAACAAATCCACTGTCATCTGGACAAAACCAGCAGCACTGTGAGGATCATGGTCTTTGATTTCTCCAGAACATTTAACACAATTCAACCTGATTTACTTTGTCAAAAACTCCAGAAGACTCAGGTGGAGAAAAATCTCTTGAATCAAAGACTACCTGACAAACAGACCACAGTTTGTGAGACTGGAGGGTTGTGTGTCTAACCAGGTAGTCAGCAGCACAGGAGCACCGCAGGAGACTGTACTCTCACCATTCATTTTCACTCTGTACACCACAGACTTCCAGTAACAGACTTCTGTCATCTGCAGAAATACTCAGATGATTCTGCAGTCGTGGGGTTGATCAGAGATGGACAAGAAGCTGAGTACAGTGAGCTGATGGACCAATTTGTGGCATGGTGTAGAAACAATAATCTCATCGTGTAGATTTTAAGAGAAACAAGAATAGGCTAAACACCATTTCCAGAAGAAGTGGTGAAGGAGTAAAAATACTTCGGTGTTCACCTGGACAACAGACTGGAGTGGAGATGCAACTGTGAAGCCATCTACAAGAAGGGACAGAGCATTCTGTACTTCTTGAAAAAGCTTAGGACCTTTGGTGTTTGCAGCAAGATGCTTCATGTCTTCTATAAGTCTGTTGTGGAGAGTGTGATCTCTTCTGCCATCATCTGCTGGGGTAGCGGCATCAGAGCCAGGGACTTAAAACATCTGACCAAGCTTATAATGAAGGCTGGCTCTATTATGGTGACTCCTCTGGAACCTCTGGAGATTATTGTGCAAAGAAGGATTCTTCATAAAATGAAGAACATTATGGAGAAACCTGAGCATTCTCTTCATGACCCTGGTCTGACAACCCAGGGTTCAGACCAGGAAGCAGGGTCATAGTTTAACACTCCTCTCTGCAGCTTCTGTACTGCTACCCATCCATTACCCTATTAAGACAGTTTCTTGCCCACGGTCAAAATTGGATAGATTAAAAAATAATCTAAAAGGAGGAAATCAGGAAAAGATCATAAAAATAAAAACAACTCAGACTAAAAATAAAAATAAAACAATTAAATGTGGCTTACTGAACATAAGATATCTCAAAGAAAAACACAGTGGAGGGCAATAATTTTGTTTCTTCCCCTTCACAAATTGATTCTCTTGTTCATAGTGTTACTTCATCATTGCGTGGTGCATTAGACAATGCAACCCCCTTGAAAAAGAAGGTAATTAATCATAGGAGGCTAGCTCCCTGGTTTAATTCAGAGCTGCGTACTTTAAAGCCAATTTTAAAAAAATTGGAAGAAAATGGCGCTCTACACACCTAGAGGATTCCTACTTAATCTGGAAAAATAGCCTACTGTTGTATAAAAAGACACTTCACCAAGCTAAAACAGCTTATTTCTCATCTTTAATTGAGGAGAACAAGAATAATCCTAGGTTTCTCTTTAGTACAGTTGCTAAACTTACACAGAGTCATAGCTCTGTTGAGCCATCCATTCCCTTAGCTCTCAGCAGTCGTTTTTTATGGGATTCTTCCAAAATAAAATTGATTCTATTAAGAAGAAAATCTTTGACATACTCCCGAAGATGATTACTTCATCCTCAGCAAGTGAGACAACATTGAAAGTAACTGTAGAACCTGATCTGTGTGTGGACTGTTTTGATCCTGTGGAACTTCCTGAGTTATCAGAAATATTAGCTTCATCTAAACCTTCAACTTGTACGTTAGACCCAATCCCAACCAAATTATTTAAGGAAGTGTTCCCTCTGATTACCAGCCCGATTTTGGATATGATTAATCTATCTTTAGTATATGGGTATGTACCACAAGCTTTTAAGGTTGCTGTAATTTAACCTTTACCTAAGAAACCTTCGCTTGATCGAGATGACTTGAAAAATTACAGACCGATATCCAATCTTCCATTCTTATCTAAAATTCTTGAGAAAATAGTTGCTAATCAAATGTGTGAGCATTTTACACAGCAATCCCTTTTTGAAGAGTTTCAGTCAAGTTTCAGAGCTCATCATAGCACTGAAACAGCTCTGCTGAAAGTCACTAATGATATTCTTATTGCCTCAGATAATGGACTTGTGTCTGTACTGGTTCTGTTAGATCTCAGTGCTGCATTTGATACAGTCGATCACAATATTCTCTTAGAAAGGCTGGAAAATGCAGCATTAGGCTGGTTTAAATCTTATTTGTATGACAGATTCCAGTTTGTTCATGTAAATGATAAATCATCTTTAAACTCCAGGGTTAATTGTGAAGTACCACAGGGTTCAGTGCTTGGGCTAATTCTCTTTACTATATATATATATGCTTCCAATAGGTCAAATTATCAGGCAGCATAGGATACATTTTCAGGTACGCTGATGATACTCAGCTTTACTTATCCATAAATCCTGATGATCCCAATCAGTTAGATAGACTACAAGCATTTTTTTGAAAAAAAAAACTTGGATGACTTTAAATTTTTTTCTTTAAATTCAGACAAGACAGAAGTTGTCGTCTTTTTGGGCCGGAGTCTTTAAAAAAAAAAACTGCTTAGTCAATCACTTAACCTGGATGGCATTAAATTGACCTCCAGTAATAAATAAAAAACCTTGGGGTTATTTTACCAGGACATGTCATTTAAATCCCATATTAAACAGGTTTCCCGGATTTTTCCTTTTTTCATCTCCGGAACATTGCCCAAAATTAGAAATATCCTGTCCAGGATTGATGCTGAAAAACTAGTCCATGCATTTGTTACTTCAAAGGCTGGACTATGTAATTCTTTACTATCAGGATGTCCCCAAATGCAGTTTAAAAGCCTTCAGCTGATCAAAATGCTGCAGCAAGAGTTCTGATGAAAAATTAAAAAAAGAGATCATATTTTCCCCCTTTAGCTTCCCTTCATTGGCTCCCTGTTAAATCCAGAATAGAAATTAAAATTCTCCTCCTCACATATAAAGCCCTTAATGATTTAGCTCCATCATACATCAGAGAGCTGATTGTTCCATATGTTCCTAACAGAGCACTTCGTTATCAGACTGCAGGTCTACTGGTGGTTCCTAGAGTCTCTAGAAGTAGAATGCGAGGCAGATCCTTTAGTTATCAGGCTCCTCTCCTGTGGAACCAGCTCCCAGTTTTAGTCCGTGAGGCGGACACCCTGTCTACTTTTAAGGCTAGCCTTAAAACTTTCATTTTTGATAAAGCTTATAGTTGGAGTGGCTTAGGTTATCCTGAGTTTATCTGTTTTTTCTGAGTTTATCTGTTCCTTCTTTCCAGGTGAAACTACTAAAGGAGCTACATCCATTAACATTTACCTTTTCCTTCCCATAGAAAGTACTCCTGGATCAGTGCTTCTTTGTTCTCTTTTGGTCTCTGCTCTGTTCTCTCTAACCCCAGTCGGTCGTGGCAGATGGCCCTCACACTGAGGCCGGGGTTTGCTGGAGGGTTTCTTCCTGTTAAAAGGGAGTTTTTCCCCTCCAACTGTTGCTACATGCATGCTCAGTATGAGGGATTGCTGCAAAAGTCAACGCCAGTGACTGTCCACTGTCTCTACATGCTCATCCGGGGAGGAGTGAATTTCTGCAAAAAAAATGCAATCTGCTGGGTTTCCTTAGATAGAAAAACTTTTTATCCAATTTGAATAAATAACACAATTTGACTGCATTGTTCAACGATTAAGATTAATTGGAATGTATGTACCTGACTTTTGTGAAGTGCCTTGAGACGACATGTGTTGTGAATTGGCGCTATATAAATAAACTGAATTGAAACTGAATTGAATTGAATTGGCCGAGGGCTCTTCCAGACGTTCCCAGCAGACCCTCACTATGCGCTTGGGCCTGCCAAGTCTGTCCGGCCTTCTTGTCCTCCAGCGCACCCAACTCACCACCAGGTGGCTATCAGTGGACAGCTCAGCCCCTCTCTTCTCCCGAGTGTCCAAAACATGCGGCCGAAGGTCTGATGACAAGACAACAAAGTTGATCATTGACCTCCTGCCTTGGGTGCCCTGGTGCCAAGTGCACTGATGGACACCCTTATGCTTGAACATGGTGTTCATTATGGACAATCCGTGACTAGCACAGAAGTCCAATACCGAAACACCACTCAGATTCAGATCAGGGACGCCATTCTTCCCGATCTTACCTCTCCAGGTGTCACTGTTGTTTCCCACGTGGGCGTTGAAATCCCCCAGCAGAATAATGGAGTCCCCGGGAGGGGCACTATCCAGCACCCCCGACAGGGGAACCAAGAAGGCCAGGTACTCTGCACTACCGCTCAGCCCATAGGCTGAAACGACAGTCAGAGACCTGTCCCCAACCCGAAGGCGCAGGAGTGCGACCCTCTCATCCACTGGGGTAAACCCCAACACGAGACGGCTGGGGGCAATAAGCAAACCCACCCCAGCCCGCCGCCTCTCCCAATGGGCCACTCCAGAGTAGAAGAGAGTCCAGCCCCTCTCGAGGAGATAGGTTCCAGAGCCCACGCTGTGCATGGAGGCGAGCCCGACTGCTTCTAGTCCATTTCTCTCGACCTCCCGCACAAGCTCAAGCTCCTTCCCCCTCAGCGAGGTGACATTCCACGTCCCTAGAGCCAGCCAAAGCATCCGGGGATCGGGCCGCTGAGGTCTCCACCTTCGTCCGCCACCCAATCCTCTTTGCACTGGTCCCTCACGGTTCCCCCTGCAGGTGGTGGGCCCACTGGGGGATGGCCTCGCGTCTCTCGTTCGGGCTTGGCCCGGCCGGGTACCACGAGGAGCAACCCGGCCACCAGGCGCTCTCCAATGAGTCCCGACCCCAGGCCTGGCTCCAGGGTGGGACCCCGGCTCCGCCGTACCGGGCGACGTCATGTGCCTTGATATATTTGTCCTCATGAAGGATTCTTGAACCGCTCTTTGTCTGACCCATCACCTAGAGCCTGTTTGCCATGGGAGACCCTACCAGGGGCATTTAAGCCCCAGACATCATAGCCTCTAGGATCATTTGAACACTCAAACCTCTCCACCACGTTAAGGTGGTGGTTCAAGGAATTGAAAACCATCCATGTTTATGTGTGTTTCTGGAGTTAGCCACGACTCAGTCAGGATAATTAGGGTGTTCTCTGTAGCCTGTCTGAAGCCTGGCAAGGGCAGCCAATTCATCCACTTTGTAGGGAAGGGATCTCACACTTCCTATGATGATGGACAGGATGATGGATCTGTACCATCAACTCTGGTTGCAATGCCCATATCTGGTGTGAGTCTCTTGTCTCCTTCTCCTCAGCTCGCAGGGACTGTTGAGTCACTTGGTAGGAGGCAGCACAGTGGACCTACCAAGAGCTAACAGCTGATCCCTGGTGTAAACAATACATATATGATGTGTATACATATCTATATATCTATATATAGATATATAGATATATATATACTGTATATAGACACATACAATTTATATACATTTTTGAATGGTCCTGTCCACAGACTAGCACTCAGATTTGTTGTCCGTGTGCCAAGAAGAAGCCCTACAGATTTATTTCATAAGTGGAGTATTATCAGAATCAGAATCAGAATCAGAATCAGCTTTATTGCCAAGTTTGTACATACAAACAAGGAATTTGACTCCGGTACACTTTGCTCTTTGGTTTTTGTTTTTGCACTACAGAATATACATATTTACAATGTACAATATACACATATATAAATAAAAAGGTGCATTTGCAACATCTGTATGCTGTTGTTTTGTATTTTATTGAATGTTCAACAGAGAAACAGCCTGGGGGAAGAAACTGTCTCTGTGGCGGCTGGTTTTTGTGAACAGCGCTCTGTAGCGTCGGCCTGAAGGCAGAACTCTAAACAGTTTATGTGCAGGGTGTGTGGGGTCTGCAGAGATTTTAGCAGCTCTTTTCCTGACCCTAGACCTGTATAAGTCCTGGATGGAGGGAAGGTCAGCCCTGATGATTCTTTCTGCAGACCTGATTATTTGTTGCAGTCTGGACCTTTTCCTGTTTGTGGATGAACCGAACCAAAACGGAGATGGATGAAGACAGGACAGACTGAATGATGGCAGTGTAGAAGATGACCAGCAGCTCCTGTGGAAGGTTGTACTTCTTAAGTTGCCTCAGGAAGTACAGTCTCTGCTGGGCCTTCTTTCGAACAGTGTCTATGTGTGAAGACCATCTCAGGTCCTCAGAGATTGCTGGTTCCTAAGAACCTGAAGTGATCCACAGCCGACACGGTGTTGTTGAGGATGGTGAGGGGGGTGTATGGAGGTGGGGTTTTCCGAAAGTCCACCACCATCTCCACAGTCTTGAGTGGGTTTAGCTCCAGGCAGTTCTGACTACACCAGTGTACAAGCCGATCCCCTCCTGTCTGTATGCAGACTCATCACCGTCCTGGATCAGTCCAATGACAGTGGTGTCATCTGCAAACTTCAGAAGTTTCACGGACGAGTCCGCTGAGGTGCAGTCTTTTTGTGTTACAGGGAGAAGAGGAGTGGGGATAGAACACCCCCCTGGGGGGCACCAGTACTTATTGATCTGGTACGGGAGAGGATGCTCCCCAGTCTCACCTGCTGCTGTCGGTCCGTCAGGAAGCTGTTGATCCACTGACAGGTGGAGGCTGGGACGTTGAGCTGAGTGAGCTTCTGGTGGAGGATGTCTGGTATGATGGTGTTGAAGGCCGAGCTGAAGTCTACAAACAGGATCCGGGGCGTAGGTCCCTGGGGGCGAGGTGTTGCAGGATGAAGTGTAGACCTAATTTAACAGCATCATCTGCCGACCTGTTGCTCGGTAAGCAAACTGCAGGGCGTCCAGTAGAGGCCTGTGATGTCTTTCAGGTGCTTCAACACCAGCCGCTCAAAGGATTTCATGAACCACAGACTTTCAGGGCTACAGGCCTGTAGTCATTTAATCCTAGGATGGTGGGTTTCTTGGGCACTGGGATGATGGTGGATCGTTTGAAGCAGGAGGGGACCTCACACTTCTCCAGTGACTTTTTGAAGATCCAGGTGAAGATCGGAGCGAGTTGATTTGCACAGGCTTTCAGGCATGATGGGAGACGTTATCAGGTCCTCCAGCTTTCTTGTTTTCATGCGCTGAAAGACCCTGTTTACATCTTCCTCAGAGATCTTTAGTGCAGGCAGAGGATCTGAAGGTAGGGGTTGGTTGCTTTACTGGTCGAATTTGTTCCTGAATGGGATGTTGGAGGAGTTGGTTTGGGGTGTGAATGGCTTCTTGTCATGTCTGCAGTAGAAGCCATTCAGACGGTTGGCCAGGCGAGGACTTTGTTCAGGAAGGGTGTGGGGCTTCTGTAGGCAGTCAGGTTTCTCAGACCAGTCCATACAGCCGAAGTGTCACCAGTGGAAAGGCTGTTTTTCAGCTTCTCACTATAGCTTCTCTTGGCTGCTTTGATCTCCTTTGTAAGTCTGTTCCTGGGCCTGCCTGTACCGCGCCCAATCTCCACTGCTGTGAGCTTCTTCCTTGTCCCTGCGCAGATTCCTGAGGTGTGGTGTGAACCATGGTTTGTTGTTCCCAAAAGTGCAGAAGGTCTTGGTCTGCACACACATGTCCTCACGAAACTGATGTATGATGTCACCACATCAGTTAGTTCGTTTTAAATCAGTGGCTGAGGTTTCAAAAAACAGTCCAGTCTGTGCATTCAAAGCAGGCCTGTAGCATCTGCTTCGAATCCTCAGTCACTTTTTAACAGTGTGAACCGGGTTTGGAAGCTCTTAGTTTCTGTCTGTAAGTTGGGATCAGGTGGATAAGACAATGATCCGAAAGTCCCAGAGCAGCCCTGGTAACAGCATGGTATGAGTCCTTAAAAGCTGTGTTAACAGTGGTCCAGTGTGTTTTTGTCTCTGGTGGGACACTTAATATGCTGTCTGTATTTTGGGAGCTCATTTGAGAGATCTGCGCTGTTTAAAATCTCCCAGTATTATGATGAAAGAGTCAGGGTGTTTTTTTTCTCCACGTCTGTAATCAGCTCTGCGAGATGTTTTTCCGCGGCAGAAGTGCAGCCATGCGAGGAAAATATGAGCCGATTATTATAAACGAGGAAAACTCTCTCGGTGAGTAAAACGGTTTACAGATTATGGAAAATGACTCCAGATCCGGACTACATGTTTTCCCCAGCACTTTTATGTCTCTGCTCCAACCTTTGTTTATATAAAAGCAGATTCCGCCTCCTCGCTTCTTCCCCTGATAGCTCCGCGCTGCGATCCGCTCTGAACAGCTGGAAGTCCGGTATCAGCAGGTGAGCGGTCCGGGAGTTTTCACTCAGCCATGTCTCGGTGAAGCAGAGAACCGCTGATCTGCGGGGGGTCCGAGTTTTTACCGGTGAGAAGAAGTAGCCGTCCATCTTGTTGCTTAGAGAGCGGACATTTGCCAGGTGGATTGAAGGCAGTGGTGTGCGAAGTCCTCTTTTGCGGAGCTTTACCAGGGCGCCAGCTCGCTTTCCCCCCTCCGACGCCTCCGGCGCAGTATCCCGTAGAGTGCCGCTGCTCCGCTTGCCAGAAGCTCAGTGAACCTCGGATGGATGAAAATGGTGAAAAAATCCCAAGAGAGGACTCTCTGATGTTGAGAAGTTCCTCTCTAACTGAATGAGACCACCGAATTGTGGCCCGAGACCACAGTACTGTGGCTCGAAAAACATATAAACACAGAAACTACAAAAACAAAGAGAGAGCGAAGCTCCGAGGCTGCCATCGTCGGCGCCATCTTGATTTAAAAAAAAAGGGCTATATATGGCTTTCGTTATAATGCTAAGCTTGATATAAATTTAAATCTTTATTAGAAATTGTTTAAATGCAATGAACACGGAGATGGAAATGAAAGAGAAAAAAAGAAGAAACAAAGATAGTCAAGAGGAGCGAAAAGTTAAAGGAGAGAGAATGAGTTAAAATAGAGGAGAGAAAAAAGGATAGGTAGAAAACAAGATAACATCCTAGAGGTTCTCTTTCTATATCTGCAGAAAAAGAGAGGAAACCACAGGGACAAACAACAAATGCATATGTATACCAGCAACATTATTGAAAAGTACACCGCAAACAAAAGATGTATTTAGTGAAAAATGCAGCTCAATATAGAGTGTATCTGAGTATCTGTAAACACCTGAATTCAAACATCTGGGGTGTATGCGTGAGCGAGCTTGTGTAAATAAGGTGTACAAACAGATCCAGCTCAACGGAGCAGATCCAGCCATGGACCGAGAGACCCAAGAACCAAGGGATCACCACCAGCCAACAGTAGAGGTCTGACACCCAAGAATGGATGATGTTAACTCACTCACATTCCCCAGCCTCGGAGCTTCGCTCTCTCCTTGTTTTTGTATTTTGTGTTTATATGTTTTTCGAGCCACAGTACTGTGGTCTCGGGCCACAATTCGGTGGTCTCATTCAGTAGAGAGGAACTTCTCAACATCAGAGAGTCCTCTCTTGGGATTTTTTCACCATCTTTCATCCATCCGAGGTTCACTGAGCTTCTGGCAAGCGGAGCGGCGGCACTCTACGGGATACTGCGCCGGAGGCGTCGGAGGGGAAAGCGGGCTGGCGCCCTGGTAAAGCTCCGCAAAAGAGGACTTCGCACACCACTGCCTTCAATCCACCTGGCAAATGTCCGCTCTCTAAGCAACAAGATGGACGAGCTACTTCTTCTCACCGGTAAAAACTCGGACCTCCGCAGATCAGCGGTTCTCTGCTTCACCGAGACATGGCTGAGTGACAACATCCCGGACCGCGCACTGCTGATACCGGACTTCCAGCTGTTCAGAGCGGATCGCAGCGCGGAGCTATCAGGGAAGAAGCGAGGAGGCGGAATCTGCTTTTATATAAACGAAGGTTGGTGCAGAGACATAAAAGTGCTGGGGGAAACATGTAATCCTGATCTGGAGTCATCTTCCATAATCTGCAAACCGTTTTACTCACCGAGAGAGTTTTCCTCGTTCATAATAATCGGCTCATATTTTCCTCCGCATGGCTGCACTTCTGCCGCGAAAAACATCTTGCTGAGCTGATTACAGACGTGGAGAAAAAACACCCTGACTCTTTCATCATAATACTGGGAGATTTTAACAGCGCAGATCTCTCTAATGAGCTCCCCAAATACAGACAGCATATTAAGTGTCCCACCAGAGACAAAAACACACTGGACCACTGTTACACAGCTTTTAAGGACTCATACCATGCTGTTACCAGGGCTGCTCTGGGACTTTCGGATCATTGCCTTATCCACCTCATCCCAACTTACAGACAGAAACTAAGAGCTTCCAAACCCGTGGTTCACACTGTTAAAAAGTGGACTGAGGAATCAAAGCAGACGCTACAGGCCTGCTTTGAATGCACAGACTGGACTGTTTTTGAAACCTCAGCCACTGATTTAAACGAACTAACTGATGTGGTGAGTTTCTGTAAGAACATGTGTGTGCAGACCAAGACCTTCTGCACCTTTCGGAACAACAAGCCATGGTTCCCTCCACACCTCAGGAATCTGCGCAGGGACAAGGAAGAAGCTCACAGCAGTGGAGATTGGGCGCGGTACAGGCAGGCCTGGAACAGACTAACAAAGGAGATCAAAGCAGCCAAGAGATGCTACAGTGAGAAGCTGAAAAACAGCCTTTCTACTGGTGACACTTCGGCTGTATGGACTGGTCTGAGAAACCTGACTGCCTACAGAAGCCCCACCACCCTTCCTGAACAAAGTCCTCGCCTGGCCAACCGTCTGAATGGCTTCTACTGCAGACATGACAAGAAGCCATTCACACCTCAAACCAACTCCTCCACATCCCATTCAGGAACAGGTTCGACCAGCAAAGCAACCAACCCCCTACCTTCAGATCCTCTGCCTGCACTAAAGATCTCTGAGGAAGATGTAAACAGGCTCTTTCAGCGCATGAAAACAAAGAAAGCTGGAGGACCTGATAACGTCTCCCCATCATGCCTGAAAGCCTGTGCAAATCAACTCGCTCCAATCTTCACCCGGATCTTCAACAAGTCACTGGAGAAGTGTGAGGTCCCCTCCTGCTTCAAACGATCCACCATCATCCCAGTGCCCAAGAAACCCCACCATCCTAGGATTAAATGACTACAGGCCTGTAGCCCTGACGTCTGTGGTCATGAAATCCTTTGAGCGGCTGGTGTTGAAGCACCTGAAAGACATCACAGGCCCTCTACTGGACGCCCTGCAGTTTGGTTACCGAGCAAACAGGTCGGCAGATGATGCTGTTAACTTGGGTCTACACTTCATCCTGCAACACCTCGACCGCCCAGGGACCTACGCCAGGATCCTGTTTGTAGACTTCAGCTCGGCCTTCAACACCATCATACCAGACATCCTCCACCAGAAGCTCACCCAGCTCAATGTCCCAGCCTCCACCTGTCAGTGGATCAACAGCTTCCTGACGGACCGACAGCAGCAGGTGAGACTGGGGAGCATCTTCTCCCGAACCAGATCAATAAGTACTGGTGCCCCCCAGGGGTGTGTGTTCTATCCCCACTCCTCTTCTCCCTGTACACAAATGACTGCACCTCAGCGGACTCGTCCGTGAAACTCCTGAAATTTGCAGATGACACCACTGTCATTGTACTGATCCAGGACGGTGATGAGTCTGCATACAGACAGGAGGTGGATCGGCTGGTACACTGGTGTAGTCAGAACTGCCTGGAACTAAACCCACTCAAGACTGTGGAGATGGTAGTGGACTTTCGGAAAACACCACCTCCATACACCCCCCTCACCATCCTCAACAACACCGTGTCGGCTGTGGATCACTTCAGGTTCTTAGGAACCACCATCTCTGAGGACCTGAGATGGTCTTCACACATAGACACTGTTCGGAAGAAGGCCCAGCAGTGACTGTACTTCCTGAGGCAACTTAAGAAGTACAACCTTCCACAGGAGCTGCTGGTCATCTTCTACACTGCCATCATTCAGTCTGTCCTGTCTTCATCCATCTCCGTGTGGTTTGGTTCATCCACCAAACAGGACAGGTCCAGACTGCAACAAACAATCAGGACTGCAGAGAGAATCATCAGGGCTGACCTTCCCTCCATCCAAGACTTATACAGGTCTAGGGTCAGGAAAAGAGCTGCTAAAATCTCTGCAGACCCCACACACCCTGCACATAAACTGTTTAGAGTTCTGCCTTCAGGCCGACGCTACAGAGCGCTGTTCACAAAAACCAGCCGCCACAGAGACAGTTTCTTCCCCCAGGCTGTTTCTCTGTTGAACATTCAATAAAATACAAAACAACAGCATACAGATGTTGCAAATGCACCTTTTTATTTATATATGTGTATATTGTACATTGTAAATATGTATATTCTGTAGTGCAAAAACAAAAACCAAAGAGCAAAGTGTACCGGAGTGAAATTCCTTGTTTGTATGTACAAACTTGGCAATAAAGCTGATTCTGATTCTGATTCTGATTCTATACTCCCAGGTTCAAGCAACAAAACCCCATAGGGGCAACCAGCTTCCATACCCAGGAGGTGGTCCCTTTCATTCCAGATTGGAGACAGGGAGACCACCTGAGCCACCAGTTCAGACTAGGGCTGGACCCGAATGACCTTGGCCCAGAGCCTAGCCCCCCGCCCCCAAACCCCGCCTCCCAATGACTTCCGACCTAATCCGGAGACAGGGCCGAAACAAACAAACAAAAAGAAGGGTCTACCCGATCCAAACGAGCCAGCCAAACAGAGGCACCCCAGGATGAAGCAGTCCTATTCCCCCAATGAATTCTAATCCTAATTCCCATAAAACTTGCACCTCCCAATAACCCCAACATGAATTTCCCCACAGGGCCACCCCCAAGCAGGACACAGATATCGTACACAAATCCCGTAAATCCACTCCCCACAGGGGCACACCCTCACAAGAGAGCTCCAGCCTTGAAAAGTCAACGAAGAAACATCCACATAGCACAAGTCCCGCACGCAGCCCCTGCTCCAAGTACCCCCCGCTGCATCCCACCTCCCACCACACTACTTGCAGTCTGCAAGGGTCAGGGGGTGTTTGGGCGTGTTGGTCGTGCGTAAGCTGTGTGCGAAAGTATTACAAAATATTCCTTGCAAGCTGAAATTGCAAACTAACAGTCTGGATTGATTTGGAGTTTAAATAAAAAGTCAAAACTGCCACATGTGATGGTAGTCTACCTTTACATTATCACAGGGGTTGGTTGTTGAAAAAGTAAAGAAAAGCCCAATGTATTAGTTTTCTCAGGCTGCTTGTTTTTGCTGCTCAAAATCTAATTTGAACTCCCATTTTGAATTTTCGAGCATTGTTATGAAACATGTAGATGCAAAGAATTATGGAAAAGAATAATCACATTTTCTTTAACAAATATTTATATCTTATACAAAAATCCTACTGTACATTCCAGTTTTTAAGCATTTAAATAATTCAACAAGCTCTCTTTGTGGCAACTAATTAGACACTTCTGGACCATTTTACTGAAGTCCTGTACCCTACCTTTATTCTTTTAAGTGGTCAAAAAAAATATTTAAAGACTGTTAATAGTTAGTCTTCATGATACAGTACCTGCTCATACTCTTCTTTCCGTAGCACCAGAAGAAACAAGTATAAGCCGCATGACTGGATCTTTCTGACAACCTGTCAAGTAATTAGTTGGATAAAGGAAAGGTTATCAATTATTCATATACATAATAAAATTGAAATACCTTAAAAACATTATATAAACCATTTGTGACAATGTGGACAGTAGAGTTGCTGAAGACCCAACCCTCAGCAACTCCTCAGTCAACCAATTCAAACTTTAGGAACCTAAGACATTTTCAGAAATGTTTTCTAATATTTTCTCATTATATATCTAATCATCTCTCAAAAAATGGATACTAGAAAGAAAAGAAGACGAGTGTAGGCCATCCCAGTAGGCTATTGTTCTTGGATATCATTCAATTCAATTCAATTTCAATTCAGTTTATTTATATAGCGCCAATTCACAACACATGTCGTCTCAAGGCACTTCACAAAAGTCAGGTACATACATTCCAATTAATCCGAATCATTGAACAGTGCAGCCAGATTCTGTTATTTATTCAAATTGGATAAAAAGTTTGTCTATCTAAGGAAACCCAGCAGATTGCATCCAGTCAGTGACTTGCAGCATTCATTCCTCCAGCATGAATGCTGATGAGCATGTAGAGACAGTGGACAGTCACTGGCGTTGACTTTGCAGCAATCCCTCATACTGAGCATGCATGTAGCGACAGTGGAGAGGAAAAACTCCCTTTTAACAGGAAGAAACCTCCAGCAGAACCAGGCTCAGTGTGAGCGGCCATTGCCACGACCAACTGGGGGGTTTGAGAGAACAGAGCAGAGGACACAAAGAGAACAAAGAAGCACTGATCCAGGAGTACTTTCTTTTGGGAAGGAAAAAGGTAAATGTTAATGGATGTAGCTCCTTTAGTCGTTTTCACCTAGAAAGAAAGAACAGATAAAACTCTGAGCCAGTTTTTCAATGTTAGAGTCTGAAGAGAGCTCATAGAGTTAGTCACAGTAAAAGCTCAGTCGGTAGCTATGTCTAGGAGAGAGAAAGGGTTAAACACTGAAAGACAGGGCCATGTGGATCATCGGTAGAAGGTGAGCATTAAGTTGTTGCCAGCAGAAGCTCGGACGTGCCCTCTCCAGAAGGTGTCCACAGGTAGAACCACAGAGTCAGGCCAGGTGTAGCTTCTAGGAAGAGAAAAGAGAGAGAACAAAGTTAAAAGCTGAAATAACAGCAAATAATGCAAAATTGAAGAGTAGTGTGAGAAAGTAGCGAAGAGGGCGAAAGTGGTCATCCCGTCCCCCAGCAGCCCAAGCCCACAGCAGCACAACCACAGAGACAGCTCAGGACAACCCCAGCCACTCTAACTATAAGTTTTATCAAAAAGGAAAGTTTTAAGCCTAGCCTTAAAAGTAGACAGTTTGTCCATCTAGAGCCCACTGATGGCCATTGTTATACTAAAAACCACAACGATTGGGATACCTCTCTCTGTCAGATTGACCATTACCATTGGAAAACAGAGGGGGTCGTACAGGTAGCAGAAATGGAGGGTGTGTTTGCACCTCAACCATAACTGAGCCGGTTTAGGCTAAACCTGACTCCCCCTTACTCCATCCAACAAGGGGAGAAGAAGACAGAGGTAAAATAAGGAAGATAGCTCAGGATAACCTAAGCCACTCTAACTATAAACTTTATCAAAAAGGAAAGTTTTAAGCAAAGCCTTAAAAGTAGACAGGGTGTCTGCCTCACGGACTAAAACTGGGAGCTGGTTCCACAGGAGAGGAGCCTGATAACTAAAGGATCTGCCTCCCATTCTACTTCTAGAGACTCTAGGAACCACCAGTAAACCAGCAGTCTGAGAACGAAGTGCTCTGTTAGGAACACATGGAACAATCAGATCTCTGATGTATGATGGAGCTAAATCATTGTGGGTAGTCTCTTCTCATCCAGGAGTCAAACACTGGCAGTGTGCAACAGCCCCTCACCTCCATCTCTTGAGGATGGATGGGAAACATTGGCACATCATCCGTTGAGTCAACCTTGGGGATAACTTCATATAGGATCAGCCACAGTTTATCTCTCAGCAGAGGCATTTATGGCTAAAGGCCCCACTTGGTCAGCTGCGACTGCCAGTGATAGAAGAGGATGTTTTGGCAAAATCTCTCCACAGCAGAATTCAAGACACATAAACTTTCTTCATGATGGCAGTGAGTATGAATAGCAGACAGGACTTATGAACACAAATGGTGTTTCTCCAGGGTTTGGGAGCAACTTATCAGGAAGTCCTCCAGATGGTACGTTCTTGTTGAAGTCAGGAGCTCTGAGAACACTAACATGTCTCTAACCTGTCAGCTAGAAATAGTATTTTTCTTCTGGAAATCCACATTTGCTGAGAACAAAACCACTAAGAGCTGAGACACATACTGGATGCGTGTTGTAGGGTGTTGGGGTTCTAAGTCCACCCATCTATCCTTATCAAATATTCCTATATATATCGAATATAAAGGATATTTCAAATAAAAGTATGGGAGAAATATGTTGAAGTCCTTAACCATCAACATTAGCACATTGAAACATAAAAATTATCATAGCAAAGAAATATAATGGCATGATGATTTCTAAAGAATCTTTCAGTTAAGAACTATATCATTAAACAGAGCTTTACCATAATCTACTGAGTAATCAAAGCTTCAACTTGTGATAAAATTAATGGTTCCACATTCTGAATTTATCCATTTGAATAATCTGTTTCTTTAGGCTCTTAGTTATTCTGTTGCAAAAACACAATATACTGCAGGTGAAAATGTGTGTTACCTAGATGGGAAACAATCTTGCAACTTGTTTTTTCCTATATTAAAATATTTTTATATATATATATATATATAATATATATATATATATATTATATATATATATATGTATAATAAAATCTCTGCCTGGCCTGATTAAAATGAATTTTTGTAGATAACTTAGGTGAAGAGGATTTAAAACAGTTGGGAATGTTGCACCAAGATTAAAAAATGACAAAGGTTCACATAGACTGATGATTTATGAATATGCCTGTAAAACTCATTATGATAAATAATCCCATTCACTGGCTTTTTTTTGTAATTGTCAACTTTCTTCCTGCCAGATTTCTGGATTGATTTATTGAATTTATAACCAGCTTCATAGTACTACTAAAGGCTATTTTCTATGTCAATTTTATTTCAGGATTTCTTAAAGAAGACATATGTTTAGGCCTAAAGCCAGCATGGAAAATCTCTGCCTAACTGTGTGTAGAGAAACTCCTCCACCTGTCTGCTGCCATTTCTGAGCAAGTTCTACACTGTTGAAGGTTTTCTGTATGTTTGTTATGTAACAAAAGAAGCACCAGCTGGTGCCTGTCCCATCTGTCCCTGTAAATGATTCAGGACACTCACCTTGAAGAAGTCCATATTGACTACATATGTCTCATTGACCTCCAGCAATCGATCTCCCCCCCTGAGACCACTATGCTCTGCAGGACTCCAAGGTTCCACTTCTCTGATTACAATTCCATGGTTTTTCTGTTCCATGTGTAGGTGAAAGCCAAAGGTCAGACCCTCCACACGCTTTAGCTGACATAGGCGAGGCACCATGCACATATCAGGTTCTGGACATATGATTGAATAAGTAACACTGCTCTATCACAAAAATATTATTAAAGGACAAAAAAATACATCAGAACTTACCGAGATCATCATTGATGATCAGAGTTGGATTATCAATCCCTTCCTTTGGGTTGAAGGTAAAACTAAAGAATGGAGAAATTGGGTCAGGATGACCACATTAAAAGCTTAGTTTATTTTAAAAATCTGTTCAAAATGTCACGACTCATCCACCTCTTTACTTCTCGAAGGGGTTATAAGAGGCTGATGCCCATATCCAGGTGTCAATGTGCAAAAGACATGGTATACCCTAGACAAGTCACTGCACCATCACAGAGTTACACAGGAAAGACATAAATGCACACACTCACACCTAAGGACAAGTTATAGTAATCAAGTACATTTTATACTTGTTCACACTTTTTGAGTCTGAGACTGAAGCACACAGGAAAAAACATGAAAACTAAAAGTATTTGGTGGGTGAATAAGAGATAGGAGGTTTGGTAACAATGGTTTGGTCTCAAAGAATGAAATGTCGGGTACATCCTGACCAGTTAATCACTCCAAGAGTCAACACAGCACAACAAATGTTTGTGATTAAAATGAACAAATGTAAGAAAAAACAAAGCTGATTTTCTTAGGCATTCGCATAATAAAAAGGATTATTTACAGTGATCAGGAACAACGCAGAAAGGGAATGAGAGTCAAAAGTGGAAAAGGCAGCCTGTGGCATAATTTAAGGACACTATTTTAATATCTAGGTCAGCACATTTCCTTGTTTAATGCTTCTGTAAACCTAGTCTACGTTTGCTTTAGACACCCAATGAGATTCTCTATAGTAGGGGTCCCCAAATCCAGTCCTCAAGAGCTACTATCCTGCATATTTTGGATGAATCTCTTCTCCAGCACACCTGGAGAATAGTGGCTCCAGAGGACTGGTGTTGGTTCGTTTAAAGGTGTAAGGTGGTGGCAAGTCGTGTTTCTCTGTGAAAGCTCATTTTATGGATGCAAAGTACACTTTGGGGGCCTTTTTATTGGGGGCCTCTGGTCTCTGTCCCCAAGGGGAAATGGGAGTTTTTTTCCCCGCATTGCCGGCAAAAGTCAGATCTGTTCCCCGGTGATGGGACTCCGGCGGGGTGCCTTGACACCGGTCTGTTAAACTTTTTGGACAGAATTTCTGGGCGCAGCCAAGGGCTGGGGGGGGGTCGGGTTTTGGGGGAAAACCAGTGGATTCTTTTCTTCTTTTTGCAGATGACGTGGTATGCGGGCCCCTTCTACCCAAAGCCCTACGATACGCTGGGGCATGCTGTAGTCAAGTCCGAGGCCATGGTTCTCGCTGGGAAAAAAGGTTCCCTCTTCAGGTTAGAGGGGGTTCTGCCCCGGGGGAGTTCAAGTAATTGGGGTCTTTTTTAGAGTGAGGGGAGAATGGAGCAGGAGATTCGACAGAGGACGGTGGGGGCTCCCCCAAAAAAGGGGATGTGTGCCGGTCCGTTGTGGGGGAAGAGGGGGGGGGAGCTGAGCCAAAAAGCAAAAACTCCGATTTTTTCGGTCGGTCTACGTTTACCCTCACTATGGCATGAAAAATTTTGGGCATGACCAAAAGAAATGATCCCGGATACAAGGGGCTGAAAATAGCTTAAATGGGGGGCACTTCCTGTTCAAGTTTCGGAAATTAACTACTACATGTTGGTTTTGCTCTCCCCGTTTTTAAATAGCTTTTCCCAAAAATTTTCTTGAAATCCCGTTGAAACTGGAATTCCAAATGCTATTTTATGTGAATACGAAACAAGAAGACAAAGAACCATTTCCTCCCCATGTCCACAAACAAACCCAAAAATACAAAAAGGANAATCCCCACACCAGAGGACGTCTCTGATTTATATTCGTAAGTAATGATTTTTGGTGAAGAAATTATTTTTCTGAATTATGATTTTTAATTATAATTTTTGATAAATATTCATTAATCAATAATCATAATCCTTACAATAGGCATCTCCTGAAGTGCTTTCTCTACTGCTTCCTTATTGACAAAAATCAACATATTTGCTGTTTCTGTCTTTTGCAACACAGCAAACAGTTCTGACTGTCAGCCTTCCTCTTGAGGGCTCCTCCCACACCATCCGGCGCACCCTTTCCGTGGCTCGCTTTAAAGAAGTTCCATGTCCCAGCAATGAATCCTTGTCTGAACAGCTCAGTAGAGAAAATGAAAAAAATCCCTCGCTGTCTATACTGCAAAAATGGATCAGGTAGATCACTGGATATGCCCTCTACGTGTAATCAAGCACTGGTGACAACTGCTGCTAGATTGCTGGTGGAACCTTAAGTCTTGAGGGGGACATTGGGTGGGAAGATGCATGTACATAAAGCACACCTGTGTGCAGTGTTGCCTGCTGGTGTGATGCTCCGAAGTGGACTGCTTGTATTTCTGTGCTGTACTTGCAGAGGTAATTTTTAGAGAAGTCAACATGAATTACGCATTCATGTGCTTTCAAGCCTTGTCTCAGTGCCCTGTTGTGGATAAACTGATTTTTGATGTTGTAAGTGTGTCTCTTAAACCTATGCAGCTGCAGGATTAGTCGTTCCAGCAGTTCTTCTTTTTTGATAGTGATTTTGGATGTTTTGCCACTGGGGTCATTCTTGTGCTTCTTATCCACTACTGCCCACTAGGGGAAAGGTCACAAGACTCTCTACACTGTACTGAATAGAGACTGGGCAGAAGAGGTCCTTGCTCTCAGTATATTAATACATGCAGTTTATGTTTTCTGTGTCACATGTGATGGCTTTTACAAGGTCAGCCAGATAGACAGTACTAAGCATTTTCAAGTGTTGAAGCTTCTGCACAATCAAACCCAGATTCTCATGCATTTTGCACATGCATGTGTCCCGATCACTCAGAGTTGGATGAACAACCCAAAATGGGGGAAGCAAACAGAAGAGCGAGTTTAAGATGGAGCTTTATTCTTCAGATAAAAACATGATGTGCACATTTTTCATAGTATCCGAAAGGAACTGTTTCTGCTTTTTATTTTTCTTCCAAGTGATGGTCTGCCTCTTCCCAGTTGTGATGCGACTTACACCATCTACTAAATACACTGCCTAGCCAAATAAAAAGTCGCCACCAAAAAAAAAGGTCACACACTGTAATATTTCCTTGGACCGCCTTTAGCTTTGATTACGTCACGCATTTGCTGTGGCATTGTTTCGATAAGCTTCTGCAATGTCACAAGATTTATTTCCACCCAGTGTTGCAGTAATTTTTCACCAAGATCTTGCATTGATGATGGTTGAGTCTGACTGCTGAGCAAAGCTTTCTCCAGCACATCCCAAAGATTCTCAATGGGGTTAAGGTCTGGACTCTGTGGTGGCCAATCCATGTGAGAGAATGATGTTTCATGCTCCCTGAACCACTCTTTCACAATTCGAGCCCGATGAATCCTGGCATTGTCATCTTGGAATATGTCCGTCCCATCAGGGAAGAAAACATCCATTGATGGAATAACCTGGTCATTCAGTCTATTCAGGTAGTCAGCTGACCTCATTCTTTGAACACATACTGTTGCTGAACCCAGACCTGACCACCTGCAGCAACCATAGATCATAGCAGTGCCCCCAAAGGCTGGTACAGTAGGCACTAGGCATGATGGGTGCATCACTTCACCTGACTCTCTTCTTACCCTGATGCACCCATCACTCTGGAACAGGGTATATCTGGACTCATCAGACCATATGACCTTCTTCTATTGCTCCAGAGTCCAATATTTATGCTCCCTAGCAAATTGAAGCCTTTTTTTCCGGTTAGCTTCACTGATTAGTGGTTTTCTTAAGGCTACACAGCTGTTCAGTCCCAATCCATTGGGTTCCGTTTGCATTGTGCGTGTGGAAATGCTCTTACTTTCACTATTAAACATAGCCCTGAGTTCTACTGTTGTTTTTCTTCGACTTGATTTCACCAAATGTTTAAGTGATCGACGATCATGATTATTCAGGATTTTTGTCCGGCCACATTTCTTCCTCGAAGATGATGGGTCCCCACTATCCTTTCAGTTTTTAATAATGTGTTGGACAGTTCTTAACCCAATTTTGGTCGTTTCTGCAATCTCCTTAGATGTTTCTCTGCTTGCACCCTATTTATCAAACTATCTTGAACCCTTTTGTTCTGCTTACGTTGGTAGGCGTAATTAATCTTCACATTCTTTTCTTTTTTCCATCGTTTCTTTCAAAATCAGGATGTATTTTGAGCCAAGTGTAGTCTGTACTTTTTTAAGAACTTTTACTGTTATTACTTTTGCAGTTATTTGCCTTCCCCCAGGGCCTCATGAAACAAGAGTCTTCTGAATGGCTGCATGTGGAAGCTGTCTCATCTGTCTTTTTACTTTTGTGGGCGGAGAAGTATTATTGTTTTTCACGCGTTGGACTCGTTTCTTTTACTTTTCTGTTTTTTGGGTTTGGGTCTTCAATAGACGCTGCAGTTTTTGAATTTGTTCCTGAAGGTTCTTTAGTGCTTTTCGGCTTCTTCTTCCCTTTTGATTAGATTGCCTAGAAGACACATGCATAACACTTAATTGCACTTTTCAGATGTTAGAATGTACTGTTAGATTAGTCTCTGCAACCTGATAGTGGATTTTAGTTCATTTTGTACTGCAGTGTAATAGTTTGTAATAATGGTAAATGGTAAATGGACTGAACTTATACAGCGCTTTTCCAGTCATATAGACCACTCAAAACGCTTTACACTAGAGCCACATTCATCCAATCGCACTCAACGCACACACATTCATACACCGATATGCAACTTGAGGTTAAGTGCTTTGCCCAGGGGCACATTGACATATGGCAGGTGGAAGCTGGAATCGAACCCACAACCTTCTGATTGCAAGTCGCCTAATGCTTTTCATTGCTCACTACTAGTTTAACCTGCCCATTCCATGCCCATCTCCTGTTATGTGTCCTGTTTTCACCATTGTAAGTCACCATTTGTGTTATCATTAGAAGGCAAGGAAACTGCAGACATAAATAATGTTTGCTCTCATTAAGACAATGTTTTACCCTGTTCTTTCATCTTGTTCTGCTGAATTTCTGCTGAGGATGGTTACAGATGCATCTCACATCCCAATCACAGCAGCTGCTCACAATGTGATATCATCACGTCCTGTTTGGTGTGAAACTCATGTGATAACACATGAGGTTTAAGGGATTACTCTGATTTCTATGCAATTAAAATGAAGTTAATCTTAATGATGTTCTAAACACTGCATTAATAGCTGTCTGTCACAGTAAAGTTAGCAGGATTCCTGATGATTAGTTCCTTCATCCGATTTAACTGGACAACTGGTATTTGCACAGAAGAAATACTTTTTTGGAAAAAACAGCTTTTTGAACAACTTGTGTGAATTATAGGCTACTTTTAGGAAAGAGAGAGAGGGGGGAAAGTCTACTATCCCCCCTCTCTCAATGGCACACACTCCTGGATTTACCCGGAACCCCACTTGGATCAAGCTCCTTAAATTTCCAACTGAAAATAAACAGAACTTTTCATTTGTATTTCTGCATGTGGGTCAGAAAGCTGCCAAAAGCTATGACAGTGAGAGAGCACAACAAAGTTGCTTATAGTTGCGAGGAAGAAAGAAAAACTTGATTATCTTAATGTTAAACATAAGGCTGGCTAAAAAAGAAATACGTCCTGCACCCTGTGCTCTATAGGAAAAAATATGTTGCCACACCATAAGCAGAAATATTTTGAAACATGAAAAACTGTTTTTGAAAAACTGTTTATAACTGCCACCGTCAGCCAGAGGACAATCAAGCAGGTGATAAAAAGACCCCACACTAAGTCTGCGAAGTAAATTACAAAGTTCATTGCAGTTTTAACTTGAAGACTTTGCAGCTGTTGACAATCATTTGGATCCAGGGCTTTCACTCTAGGGAGCGCTCAGAAAAAAGCTATCACTGGACAACTAGACCAAAACAAAGTGACAGCATCACTAAAAGCAGGTAGGACCGTTCAGATTTGAGGTCATCTGACAAAATAACACATAAATGCTTGCGACAGACCACAGGTTTACCGGTGGTTCCTAGAGTCTCTAGAAGTAGAATGGGAGGCAGATCCTTTAGTTATCGGGCTCCTCTCCTGTGGAACCAGCTCCCAGTTTTAGTCCGTGAGGCGGACACCCTGTCTACTTTTAAGGCTAGGCTTAAAACTTCCTTTTGATAAAGCTTATAGTTAGAGAGGCTTAGGTTATCCTGAGCTATCTCTGTAGTTATGCTGCTATAGGCTTAGGCTGCTGGAGGACATAATGACCACTTTCACCCTCTTATCTACATGCTCGTACTGCTCTCAAATTTTGTATTATTTGCTGTTACTTCATCTTTTAACTCTATGTTCTTCTCTGTTTTTTCTCTTTCTAGAAGCTACATCTGACCTGGCTCTGTGTTTAGCTGTGGCACCTTCCTGGAGGGGGACATCGGCCAACCTGCTGCTGGCAACAACTTAATGCTTACCCTGTATAGATGATCCACATGGCCCTGACTTTCATTGTTTAACCCTTTCTCTCTCCTAGACATAGCTACTGGCTGAGCTTCTACTGTAACTAACTATATGTGCTCTCTTTCATCCTCTAGACTTGAAAACTGGTTCAGAGATCATCTGCTTAGCTGTCTTTCTATCCTAGATGAAGCCACTAAAGGAGCTTCATGTTAATGTTTTACTTTCCCATAGAGAGTACTCCTGATCAGTGCTTCTGTGTTCTTTTTGTTTCTCTGCTCTGTTCCGTCAAACCCCCAGTTGGTCATGACAGATGGCTGTTCAGTATGAGGAATTGCTGCAAAGTCAATGCAAGCGACTGTCCACTGTCTCTACATGTTCATCCAGGAGGACTTAATGCTGCAAGTCTCTGACTCGATGCAATCTGCTGGGTTTCCTTAGATAGAAAACCTTTTTAACCAATCTGAATAATAAATTGAACCTGCCTGCACTGTTTAATAGGCAGGATTAACTGGAATCTATGTACCTGACTTGAAATCTGTATGATTCGATCGAACTGACTTTGTGACGTGCCATGAGATGACAGTGTTGTGAATTGGCGCTATATAAATAAAACTGAACTGAACTGAGCTTTCCCTCTTGCCACTCTTCCAATATGATCATATTATTGGAGCGTCCACCTAATAATTGTCTTGTTAAGAGATTTTCCCACATGATGTGTGGATCTCTGCAGCTCCTCTAGAACTACCACAGGCTCTTTGGCTGCTTCTCTGAGTAATGCTTGGCCTGTCAGTTTAGGTGGACCTTCATGTCTCCCTGACCTGTCTGCTGTGTTCCTTGGTCTCCATCAACCAGTTAGAAATTGGGTGGCTTCTGAGGGTAATTGGTAGCACTAGATTATTAGAGTAAAGGGGGCTGATGCCAGTAAGACTAAGAATTACATCTGTAAAAAATATAGAAGACCATGTAGCCTTTTCCTTCCACTGCACTACTTTTTGTTGGTCTACTATAAAAAATCTCAATAAATAAGGTTAGTGGTTACAAAACGTGAAAGGTTCAAACGATATGAATACGTTTCCAAGGCGCTGCATATAGTAAGCATTGGCATAAAATCTAGTTGAAATCCAGGATGCAGATTTGTTTCAGCAGAATGTTTTTAATAAGATTCATTACATTAATCACTGTTCCTGTTGGTGGCCACAATGTTATGTAAGAAACGTGTGGCAGGGACAACTTCGGGGGACCTGAGTCTTGATACATTCCATCCTGCCACCAATAAGGTTCTGTATATCTCATTAACCAAGGCTGTTTATGAATTGAAGAAATTTGCAGCCTATAGTGGTACCATGCAGACACTGGACCCAACATACTCCACAATGCCAGCCAGCAGAATGAAACACAAGCAGGAGGAAATAGTAGAAAAGAAAGAGGTATGCTGTTATCTCTAGAGATTTGTCAGAGTTCATTTTCCAAACCACTTCAAAGCTTGTTTGCCTTTTATTTCTGAGAGGCTCAAACCAGTTGAGACCATGCAGCCAACGCAGGAACGCTTGGAGGCACTCCTTAATAAAGCACGATTCCTCATCTTCATCATCTGTCTCCTGCAGCAGCAACATGCATGTGAGGTATAACAAGAGCAATGTCCACATGTTCGCTAACGACAATCACTGCAAATCATCTCAACACTTCATAATTTGCTTAGTTAAAACATTACAATAAAGAGGCATCCAAAATCTTCATAATCTTGTCACACATGTACACGCACATATATATACACTGCTCAAAAAAATAAAGGGAACACTTAAACAACACAATATAACTCCAAGTATATCAAACTTCTGTGAAATCAAACTGTCCACTTAGGAAGCAACACTGATTGACAATCAGTTTCACCTGCTGTTGTTCAAATGGAAAAGACAACAGGGGGAAATCTTTGGCGATTAGCAAGACACACTCAATAAATTTTGTGTGTGACTCCAAACGCAGGCCTCCATTGGTTAATAAATTTGATTTCCATTGATGATTGCTGTGTGATTTTGTTGTCAGCACATTCAACTTTGTAAAGAACAAAGTATTCAATGAGAATATTTCATTCATTCAGATCTAGGATGTGTTATTGGAGTGTTCCCTTTATTTTTTTGAGCAGTATATATATATATATTATATATATATATAAAATTTTATAATATATATATATTATATAATATATTTATATATATACATTTTATATTTTAAACATACTACATACACACACACATACACTCACACACATATTTATAGATAGATAGATAGAGAGTAGTGCCTTGAAGTGCCAGACAAACCTGTGAAGCAATGTATTTCTCCAGAGGACTCTCCACTTGGCCCATGTTCAACATGGCTGTGTTGGGCTGCTGTTCAGCAGGAGACTCCTCATTCAGCAGTAATTTACCTTTGAAGTTATGGACGACACACACCACCTACAGAAACAACGATGATACAGTGACTGCTTGAAAAACAGAGTTGTTTGGATATTCCCAAGCACCGAGGTCACACACAGTCTGACGTGTGCTGGCTGCCTTCTCCGGGTCTTGCTGCTGTGGTGGATGTAGCTCTTCCAGTATTATGTAAAAAAGGGCCGTGAGGTTTAAACCAAAATTTCCAATTTCCACTTGGCTGAGTAGATGTGCATGCCCTGAAAATGTTCTTTCAGATGTTTCACTTTGCTACGGTACAGATTTAAAAACCTAATTATTTAATGCAACAAGTTTTATAAGTGGTGTAAATGTTTCTGAAACAGCACTGTTATGAAAGACATTTGTGAAGCTGGCATTATGTTAAAGACTATTAGAAAAATCTCATCGATGTGCAACTGGCTCCAGCCGCCCTTCCACTCCTGGGAAGGTTCTTCACTGTTCCATGTTTTCTACATTTATGGATAATGGTTCCTACAGTAGTTTCTCTGTTGTCCTGAAGCCTTAGAATGGTGTTGTAACCCTTTGCAGACTGATTGAAGCAACTTTGTTTCTCATTGGTTCCTAAATTTCTTTAGTTCAGTGCTTGATTTGTTCCTCTTTAAGATCTTTTAGCCCACTTCATATTGTCAGACAGGTTGTATTTGATTTTTTGATTCTATAGGTCTGGCAGTTATCAGGCCTGGGTGGGCCTAGTGAAACTGAATTCAGCTTTTTAAAAAATGTGATTAATCATAGCTAATTCATGGCCTATAAAGATGGGCAATTACTTTCTATCACAGGTCCAGCATATTTTGGATAGACATTTTTTCTTAGTAAATAAACACTATTTCAATCATGGGAGAAGAAGTGGAGGTTGTGAAGGACTATAAATACCTCAGTGTTCACCAGGACAACTGGACTAGATTAGAGACAGCTGTAAAGCCGTCTACAAGGAACAGAGCAGACGGTACTTGAGGAAGCTTAGGTCCTTCGGTGTTTGCATCCAGATGCTGCAGATCTTCTATAGGTCTGTTGTGTGTGATTTCTTCTGCCATCATCTGTTGGGGTAGCAGCATTAGAGCCAGGGACTTACAAAAGCAACAAGCTAATAAAGAAGGCTGGCTCTGTTCTGGGGATTCCTCTAGAACCTTTGGAGATCATTGTCTAAAGAAGGATTCTTTATAAAATGAAGAACATTATGGAGAACCCTGAGCATTCTCTTCATCAGACTGTTGTACAACAGCAGTGTCTTCAGTCAGAGGCTCCTTTAGATCTGCTATAAGACAGACCTCTACAGCAACTCTTTGAAGAGATGTGTATATGAGTCATAACATGTTGGTGCACTTTCTGTTTTTACTATTGCATCTTGTGGATTGTTTGGTGTGTGAAGGCTCTCTCGATTTGATCTGATTTCTCTTTACTGTGACATCTCTGACTTATTCTAACACATAACCACATAAAACACATTTTCTGATGCTGCACTTAACATTTGGGCACCCTCTGTATTTTAAACGTTTTTTCTTGTAGTGGTAAGGGGTCGCTAGCTTAGAGTTAGCTCTTTCTCCTCCATGGCAACCCATCCTGTTGTTCCTCCATCTCTCTCAGAGTCTCCTCCTCTTTTCTGCTCTCTGTGTCAGGTGTTGAGTTACTCCTGTGCCTACTTTAGTGATTATGGTACATGTAATAAATGTAGCACTTTTGTAGCTTTGGAGGCGAGGGTGTTGAAAATTGGAGGCCCAACTATGCACTGTTGAATAATCCTAGCAGATTGCCGTAGTACCCTTTTAGCCAGGCAATGCAGAGCCACCAAGCTTATGCTCTCTTATTACAGTCCTTCACAGAGGCCCGTGCAGTGATGGTACCTCTGGGTCTGGCGTGTGGACGGTACTGTCAAGTCATAGTCACCTTAGATCCCAGCAAATAGGTATTCACCACCACCAGACTGCTGTGTTCGATTAAGATGTAAATTTTCCAACCGCTCACAGCGACACCCTAAGCAGAGAATGCCACACATCTGGTACTTGGCAGCTCCCTCGTCAGAAAAACATGACGTGCTAGAGACACCAGGGACTTATAGCTCAAATGTTTGCTCATCGCGCCACACGAAACACGGGGCGACAATACACACAATCCCACACCAGAGAACTTGGCTGGCTAAGGATCAAGCGTAAAAATAGCAGATAAACCGATTGTTATTCACAGCTGGGCCGATAATGAGACACCTGGTTATGTTCAATCACAGAGGCTCACACCACAAGTTAGTTGTTGCTACACTGTGTGTAAGTTTGCCAAGAACATATCGTCACGGGACTACCATACTTTGTCTGGTCCCCTCCTAAAAACGGACCGGAGACCACAGTTAGCCGCATGCTGTCCATGTAAATGATGATCTGTCTAGGTGGTGTCCAGGAAAAACGATGTGGGCTACATTGATAATTGGCGAACATTTTGGGGAAAACCTGGTCTGATCCAGAGAGACAGCATCCATTCCACTTTAAATGGAGCAGCTTTTCTTTCTAAAAATCTGGCCGAATTAATTAATTCTCCGAAACTCCGATAACCCAGGGTTCAGACCAGGAAGCAGGTTAATAGTTTATATAGGTCGTAGTTTAACACTCAGCTCGGCAGCGTCTGTACTGTTTTTTACCCACCCATTACCCTATTAAGACAGTGACTTGCCCACCAGCAAACTGAATACACTAAAAAATAACGTAAAAGGAGGAAACCATTAGAATCTCATAAAAATAAACACAATTCAGACTGAAAAGAAAAAAAAAACAGTTCAATGTGCTGTACTGAAAATCTAAGATCTCGTCGTTTCAAAAACGTTGCTAGTTCAATTACTGATTTGTGACAATCAGATAGATTTATTTTGTTCTCACAGAAACCTGGCCGCAGCAAGAGGGATTATGTTACTATAAATGAGTCAGGTCCTTCTAAATATTTTAATTTCAAATTACTCGAAAATTGGGCACGGAGGAGGAGTTTAGTAACCCATCGTTTAAGTCTCCGTTTAATTGATTAGTACAGACCAATTAATAGCATAACTTCACTCATATTTCTCAGATTTTCTCGATCTGATTTAGTGTTTGAATACAGGCAGGGTCATTTATAGTGGAGGAATTTTAAACATTCATGTTTACACTTGAAATGATAGCCTAAACATATAGCCTTTTAATGCTAGATCAATTAGGCTCTTGCTCAAAACATTAGTCAAACCTACCCACCTTTGTCTTCAGTTCTCTGGACCTTGTGTGACATTATGGCATTTAGTTTGTAAAGAAATCGACATATTTTGACTCATAACCTGTCCTGTTCTGACATTTTTTTAAACATCTTTGAGTTTAATTTAACTGAGTACTCCACACAATTTCATTATAGTAGATCATTATCAGACAAAGCTGAAACAAACCTTTAAAGAACCTGTTTCATTTTTTTCTCATTATCACAGAAAAACACAGATGTTGTGTTTCTTCCCCTTCACAAATTGATTCTCTTGTTCAAAGTGTTACTTCCTTATTGCTTTGTACATTAGACAATGTAGCCCCTCTGAAAAAAAGGTTATGATTGATAGGATCCCTGGTTGAATTCAGAGCTGCGTACTTTAAAGCACAATGTTAGAAAATTGGAGAGAAAATGGCGCTCTACACACCTATAGGACTCCTACATAATATGGACAAATAAGTCTACTGTTGTATAAAAAGACACTTTGCCAAGCCAGAACAGCTTATTGCTCATCATTAATAGAAGCGTATAAAAATAATCCTAGGTTTCTGTTTAATACAGTTGCTAAACTTACGCAGAGTCATAGCTCTGTTGAGCCATCCATTCCCTTAACTCTCAGCAGTCATGACTTTGTGGGATTATTTTTAAATAAAAACGGTTTTATTAAAAACAAGATCATTGACATACTCCCGAAGATAATTTCTTCATCCTCAGTAAGTGACAAAGCATTTCAGGTAACTGTAGAAACTGATCTGTGTTTGGTTTGTTTTGAGGAGCTTCGTGAGATTAAAAAAATATTAGCTTCATCTAAACCTTCAACTTGTACATTAGGCCCAGCCCAAGCAAATTATTTAAGGAAGTGTTCGCTTTGATTATCAGCCCCATTTTAGATATGATTAATCTATCCTTAGTAAATGGATATGTATCACAGCCTTTTAAGGTAGCTGTAATTAAATCTTTACTTAAGAAACCTGGACTTGATCAAGATGACTTAATAAATTACAGACTTATATCTAATTATCCATTTTTATCTAAGATTCTTGAGACAATAGTTGCTAATTACGTATGAGCATTTACACAGTAATGACTCTGTTTGAAGAGTTTCAGTCAGGTTTCAGGGCTCATCATAGCACTGAAACAGCTCTGCTGAAAGTCACTAATGATATTCTTATTGCCTCAGATAATGGACTTGTGTCTGTACTGGTTCTGTTAGATCTCAGTGCTGCATTTGATACAGTCGACCATAATATTCTCTTAGAAATGCTGAAATATGCTGTAGGGATCAGGGGAACACCGCTAGGCTGGTTTAAATCGTATTTGTCTGACAGATTCCAGTTTGTTCATGTAAATGATAAATCATCTTTAAACTCCAGGGTTAATTGTGGAGTACCACAGGGTTCAGTGCTTGGGGCCAATTCTCTTTACTATATATATGCTTCCAATAGGTAAAATTATCAGGCAGCATAGGATAAATTTCCACTGTTATGCTGATGAAACTCAGCTTTATTTATCCATAAATCCTGATGAGCCCAACCAGTTAGATAGACTACAAGCATGTCTTGAAGACATAAAAACTTTAAATTTTTTGCTTCTAAATTCGGACAAGACAGAAGTTGTCGTCTTTGGACCGGAGTCTTTAAAAAAGAAAACTGCTTAATCAATCACTTAACCTCGATGGCATTAAATTTACCTCCGGTAATAAAGTAAAAAACCTTGGTGTTATTTTTGACCAGGACATGTCATTTAAATCCCATATTAAACAGGTTTCTAGGATTTCCTTCTTTCACCTCCGGAACATTGCCAAAATTAGAAATATCCTATCCAGGAGTGACGCTGAAAAACTAGTCCATGCATTTGTTACTTCAAGGCTGGACTATTGTAATTCTTTACTATCAGGATGTCCACAAAATAATCTAGCACCATCATACATCAGAGATCTGATTGTTCCATATATTCCTAACAGAGCACTTTGTTCTCAGACTGCAGGTTTACTGGTGGTTCCTAGAGTCTCTAGAAGTAGAATGGGAGGCAGATCCTTTAGTTATCAGGCTCCTCTCCTGTGGAACCAGCTCCCAGTTTTAGTCCGTGAGGCAGACACCCTGTCTACTTTTAAGGCTAGGCTTAAAACTTTCCTTTTTGATAAAGCTTTAGTTAGAGTATTTTAAGTTATCCTGAGCTATCTCTGTAGTTATGCTGCTATAGGCTTAGGCTGCTGGAGGACATAATGACCACTTTCACTCTGTCTGCTACATTCTCATACTACTCTCCAATTTTGTATTATTTGCTGTTACTTCATCTTTTAACTCTATGTTCTCTCTGTTTTTCTCTTTCTAGAAGCTACATCCTGACCTGGCTCTGTGTTTAGCTGTGGCACCTTCCTGGAGGGGGACTAGGGCAAGCTGCTGCTGCCAACAACTTAATGCCCACCTTATAGATGATCCACTTGGCCCTGTCTTTCATTGTTTAACCCTTTCTCTCTCCTAGACATAGCTACTGGCTGAGCTTCTACTGTGACTAACTATACTCCTGGATCAGTGCTTCTTTGTTCTCTTTGTGTCTCTGCTCTGTTCTCTCAAACCTCCAATCGGTTGTGGCAGATGGCCGCTCACACTGAGCCTGGTTCTGCTAGAGGTTTCTTCCTGTTAAAAGGGAGTTTTCCTCTCCACTGTCGCTACATGCATGCTCAGTATGAGGGATTGCTGCAAAGTCAACGCCAGTGACTGTCCACTGTCTCTACATGCTCATCCGGGAGGAGGGAATGCTGCAAGTCACTGACTGGATGCAATCTGCTGGGTTTCCTTAGATAGAACAACTTTTAACCAATTTGAATAATAAACTGAATCTCACTGCACTGTTTGATAGTTAGGATTAGTTGGAATTTATGTGGCTGACTTGAAATCTGTATGATTAGATTGAACTGACTTTGTGAAGTGCCTTGAGATGACATGTGTTGTGAATTGGTGCTATATAAATAAAACTGAATTGAATTGAATTAAATTTAATTTCCCTTCGGGATTAATAAAGCATTTTTAAATGAATTAAATCCTTATTTGAAAACAATGTTTTGGTATTTACTCAGGCTATTTATATCTGATATTAAATATATTAAAGATCAAGTTATTGAAGATATTTTTAAGGATAATGGATATCTCGCCTTAATAATATTAAATGTACAAATAAGAGGGGAAATACATTTTCACACCCGTATAAATATTAACAATTTATCTGTGGTGCACATCCTTAAAGTTCTGGAGGACACCAACAGGCTTTTATTGTCTAAGGACTAGAAAACCTACAATGACAAAAAGCTAACCCACAGTTCCACCAACTCAGAGCATGTATTCTGTTTCTCTAATTAACCAAAACAACACCTTCGTCAGGCACTGCTATGGTGTTGTGTGGAGGCAATAAACACCCCCTTACTGTGAAGGCACAGTGTGCGATTCTCACCAGGAACGTCGCGATGGCCATGCCGATGATAAAGCCTGCGATGACATCAGACCAGTGATTGCGGTATTCAGCAACACGATTCAGACCAGTCAGGAAGGCAAGACACATGAACCCAAGAGACATGACTGGCTTGGCCAAACGAGTCCCCTTGGCCTGCACAGTGCAAGTCACATACATCTGCCAGGACAAAGATATGTTTGAATTAGAAATCAGACTTTTTCCGATTGTTCTGTTTATTTATGTAAAAAAAACAGGTCCAATTTTAATTGATTTCAGTTACAGCATTTATGTTCCCATTTGATAGCATGATATAATCAAATTATGTCCAGTTGCATTTAAAAAAAAATCACAATTATAAAATCCTAAATTGCCAATTATGTTTTCTATTCCACATTTTTAGTAGTAAAGACAAAATGATTGCCCAAACAAAAGTGACAAACTGGGAATAAATGGAAAAGAGAGCAGCGAGTAAAGAAAGATAAAGGGGTAAGGAGTGGAGGTGGTTTTGGATAACAAAAAATAGGACAGGAAATTAAATGATTAATATTTATAAGCATGAATTTGGCCTGGTGGTTTGATGCAGAACATTTCACAAGGTCCTGTAGTGAAAGAATGTTTGGTCCATGCAGGGGAAAGTCTCATAAACACAAACAGAGAGTTTACAAAGACCGCAGACCTTAAGATAAAAATGGCTTCAAATTACTTTAAGCCAACATTTAATCTGGGCCCGTATTCATAAAGAATCCTAAGACTAAAAGTAGCTCCTAGTGACGTCATTCTAAGAAAAATCTTAGAATTTCTCGAATTCTAAGATTTTTCTTAGAATTTCCTTGGGAAGATAAAAGTTATTCACGAAGCATCTTAGGCTCCTAACGTGAGGAAATGTTAAGAGTAATGAGGAGGACTTTTAGTGAGCCTTAAGCAGAGAAGATGGTGGAAAGACTGAAAGAAAGGACAGATATTCTCCAAACAATGAACATCAGTGAATAATAAACGCTAGCAGCTCGACCGTGCAGGGATCCACCCCCTAAATATATAACAATCATACAATTATTATTATTATTTTTTTACCGTGTCCTGTCCGGCAGAGAAGCACTCAGAATTGTTGTCTGAGTGCCAGGAAAAAGCCCAACAGATTTACTTTCACAAGTGGAGCATTACAGCTGATGCTTTAAAGCTCTGCTTGATATTCATTAAAATAAACTTTATTAGAAACTGCTTTGGGACTATTTCAATTGTTACGGACACGGAGACAGAAATGGAAAGGAAAAAAAAGAAGCACGAAAGAGAAAGGGGGCAAAAAGGAAAAGGGGAAAGAAGGAGAATAGAATGCAGAAAAGAAACAAGCATGAAGAGAATACAAGACAACACCCTGCTTGCTTCTACACCTGCAAAAATGTTCGTAGTACCAGCCTTTTTACCGAAAGGTGCACAGTACTTATGAATGCAAGATGTATTTAGTGGTAAAAGCGGCTCAATATAGAACATTTGAGTATCCGTTCACACCTGAATCTAAACACCTGTGGGTCTGAGTGTGAGCGCACATGTGCATACAAGGTTTCTCCATAAAAACATACAATAGTGTGTGTGAGGAGCCACAGACCCGCCCCCTGGACCCGGGACAGATACGGAGGAGATCCAAGCCACAGACATCCAAAGGCCCCCCAGAGCACAGGAACCCCAGGAGAACCATCGCCGGGACTACCGTAACCCCCCCAGTGAGGAGCAGGGGAGAATCCCAGAGGATCCCAGCAGCCACAGTGCAGAAGCCTCATGGAGCTGCAGCGACGAGCCCACAGGCCCCGCCAGCAGCCATCTACGCCCTTCAGATCCAGCCATGGACCCAGTGACCCGAGACCCCGGGACATATCACTCCCCAAGCAGAGGCCCGACCTAGCCCAGGGGTCTAGGCCCCGGCAAGCAGCCACCAGGAGTGAGCCAGCACACACCAAAGCACCCAGTCCCGGATACCGAGAACCACAAGTACACCGGCGGGCAGAGATACCAACCACCGGCAGATAGTGTGACGGGGAGGGAATACGCCCCACATTCGATGGGGGCCTAAACTGATCCAGGAGAAGGAACAGCCCAAGACCCAACCTGACACAAAAAACAGGCACACACAATCACACATTCCCACCCTCATGTGTACACATAAAAACACTCACACCCACACACCCAACATAAAGACAAACAACAATGGACGTCGTACACTCACTCACACTCCCCATACATACTCTATACTCCCAGGTCCAGCCTGAACCTGAGCGACCCCGGCCTGGACCCCGACCCAACCACCCCCATCCTCATCCTGGGAGGGGGCCATGTACAAAAGAGGGGTCTACATGGTCCAAACAAGCCCGCCAACCAGAGCCACCACAGAATAAAATAGTCCCAACACCCAATGAATTCCTACCCCATGAGCCCGCCACCCCTATGAACCCGACATGAATCTCCCCACTGGCCCACCCCCAACCAGGACACAGATATCGAACACATGCCCCTGAACCCAAATCACCCCCCTACAGCACATGGGCACACTCCCACAGGAGAGCTTCATCCCCGAAAGGCCGGCGAAGCAACACCAACACAGTGTAAGCTCCACACACAGCCCCGCTCCAAGCACCTCTGCCGCGTCCCACCCCCACCACACCGCGACAGCAAGGCAAGGGCCCCACGCAATGCTGTCCCGGCGCCCACCCAAGGCGCAACAGGGCAGACACCGTCGAGCACCAAGCTCACAACAGAGCCCCCGACCCAACACCAAGACGGGACAAACTCACCCGGCAAGAGGTCCCCGGCCAGCAGCAAGCACTCAAGGACGGCGTACCCCACCCCGCCCCCGCAACCACACGGACAGACCACATCACTGCCACTGAAACGTTAGCCCAGGAAGAAACATAATCCAGCTCAGCTCTACCATCGCCGCTCAGCCGATCCAGATGCCGGTGACCCCACATCCAAGAAGAGGATACAACCCCCTCACCCCACACGCTGCAGTCCCCCCACGCCACCCTCTAGCCCGCCACCCTGATCCCCCCCCCCCAGACACAACAGCCAGCATAGCAGCACACCGCCAAGCCCACCCAACCATTCGGCCACCGTCAGCAGCCCCAGCCCATCAGTCCGTGAGAGGGAAACATGAACCAGCCGGGTAACCAGGCCGGCAGGCCAGCCGCTCTAGGCCAAGCACATCTCATCAACCGCCCAGTGCGGGCACAAGACATGCTCCGCCGTTCCACCCGCCTGAACACCAACTGTAGCCGTGCGCCCGGCCAGGGGCAAGAGCCACAGAAGGAAGCATTGGAGGAAGGCCACCACAGCACGCCAAGGACCGGGCACCCCGCCAACCCCACACCCAAACCTCGGAGGAGCCCCAGGATGCCGGACACCCACCGTCCCGCACGGCACACCACG